>JAOVYU010000013.1:3856140-3866573 GCA_025674565.1 Synodontis membranacea | reverse complement strand
ATCGGACGTGCGGACAAAAAAGATCCGCTGTGGCGACCCCTAGTTGGGAATAGCCGAAATGGGAAGGAGGAGGAGGAATTATTATGAGTGTTTATGAAGATCATTAAGCATTCAGAAGTGGAAATATTTCATAAGGGGTTCAAGCCTCACATCCACCCCATAACTCTGCCACCGTTGCTTGTGTGTGTGAAGGTGAGCTGAAACTGGACATATACTCTATATACAGAAACGATTCAGTTGCACGGTAAATATGACATTTTGCTGCCCAACTTAATGCTTTTCTGTTTCCTCTGAATGATTTTGGGCCTTATGAAAGGGATTATTCCTAGTTTCGTGTTGGCTTTAAGGCCTGGGGTTATTGTTGTGAGGTGTGTATGGTGAATACCACAGGGACAGCACTGTCAGGGTGCGTGTGTCACTGACCCTGGTCACATCAGGTTCTGGATCTGGCAAAGAAGAATCTGTAGAGGCTGCCTGAACTGGGCCTAAATACAAACAAAACAACCAAAACATCACATCATCAGTCTGCAGGCAGAGAGAGAGAGAGAGAGAGAGAGAGATTGATGATTGATGATTGTGATTAAACATGGAATTGTAATAATGAGTGTTTATGAAGATCATTAAGCATTCAGGAGAAGTGTGTGTGTGTGTGTGTGTGTGTGTGTGTGAGCTGAACAAAAAACGGACTTTCCCTACCGTAACTCTTCATGACATAATAGTAAAGGAACACGGTCCCGACTACAGCTCCAGACGCATACAGCAGGGGGCGCAGCTGAATCCGGCTCGAGAGAAAGCGCGCTAATGTTCGCATTGCACCATCGGAAAACATCGCCAGCGGATCTTTTGCGGCAGACAGAGGTGCATTCGCTAAAAGTCGCATTTTAGCACCAAGCGAGCTTCTACAAGCGGTCGCTTAGGAAGTTCAAGTAAACAGTGACGCTCCGGGTTACGTTCCAAAACGTTTTAAAAACGTCACAATGTCGGAGCGGAGCGTTAGAGAAGAGTTTCATCCATAGAGGGGTTTTTTTTAGACTTCACGCTTCCATACACACTTAATCACTACACTACACTACAGTGCTGGAAAGTGCAGAAATATCCAGCACGCGCCTTTCACAGCCATCATGAATTATATATAAATCAAATCTTGCTCCCAGGAAGATCCCAGGAAGGCCCGAGATTTTAGTAATAAGGGAATGATCCCCCCCAACCATCCAGACTACCACGTGATCGCATAGCCATAGTGTCTAAAATAATCAGTGCTACATTAGAGTCACTTAACATTAAACTTATATGACACAACACTGAAATCAAGCACTAGATGCATGTCAAATTATTTATTTATTCGCTCAAGGATTCAATTTTCTGTTGTTATTATTATCGTTCCAATAAGTACACTGCAATGAAAACACATTTTTTTTGTTTTAAATTTCCCTAACAAAAAGCATTGTGAACAGATTCCAACAAATTATAAATACAGCCTTACAAAGATGTCTATGATATGATGGTTCAGTGTAAATCCGTACTTCAGCAAATCTTCAGAGCAAATGATTGTAATTCATTTCATTAAAAAAAAGCGGGAAAATACACATGATTTAACCAGAATTATTTATTTACTTATATTTAAAAGAAAAAGTGTATATAAAGCTGTAAGATAATACTTTACTAATACTCTATAATATTATACAGTATTATTATAGTATATATATATAGTATATAATATATTATAGTATAGTATCAGCACCATTTCTTGTCACCATAAAGTTTGGGAACTGGGTGTTTGTGATTACTCATGGGTGTTTATATGCTCTATTACTTACAGTATCTAGTCTTAATTTTTTTAATTTTAAATTAGAGTCAGAACTGTAGTTCAGCCTCCGGCCGCTGGGTGGCGCTGTGTGTTCCTCAGGCTTGTGAAACACGGCTGGTGACGTAAAGCGCAGCTTCCGCCGGTCATTCAGCATCTCCTGTGAGAACAACACAGCGCTCTGTCAGGTAACTACCTACTGTTTATTAGAGTTAAGCTCATTTCAGGGCAGAATTTACATTAAATCTGTTCTGACAATAGTTTTATGTTGTGTTTGTGTGTGCGCGCGCGCACGGTGTATGATAAAGAACTCGATATTTATCTTTCTTGTACCTCGCGGTTGAAGCAAAAGTTGCTGCTTCATGCTCGAGCTCCTGTTAGCTTCCGGTCCACAGAGGCGCTTGTGCTGAGCCAGTCTCACTCAGCTGCACTCTAACAGCTCCAAAACGTTAGAAATATGCCTTAAAAAAGAAAGAAAACTGAGTTTATATCGGGTTGTATTTTAGTCAGTGGGGATAGCGAGCTGGCTGTAGCCTGTTTGCAGTGCAATGCTAACTCATTAGCTAGCCGAGGTACTTTCTGTTTCTGTTTCTTCCTGTTTCCTCTGCATTGGATATTTACTTACTGTGGGTTTTTTTTCGCAGGATTTCTGTAATAAGAAGTCGCGATGGTGAGTCAATCCTAGCCTCAGTGTGATTTATTTACTGTTTACGTGTCAGAAGGTATAATTGTGCATCTGTGACACCGTATGTGTGTGTGTGTGTGTGTGTGTGTGTAGTCTCGGAGATATGATTCAAGAACAACCATCTTTTCCCCTGAAGGTCAGTATCATTTATACTCAAGTACCAGTACCAGGTTTGTTTGTTTATCTGTTTGTCTCGTAAGCTTATCTCGTAATCGACTTACTGTCTCTTATTACTTAAATATTTCAGAAATACAATGTCAGGATCTCGTAATCTTGAGAATTCAATTAATACATCGTCGGTTGAAAAGCGTGAATTAATAAACCTGAAGCATGTCGTATTCGTTGAGTTGAACAGTTCCTGAACGATCCCAGCGACGCGACGTATTTATTTCATAATCACGAGCTCCTGGTCGTGATCAGAAAAGCCTGCACTGCTCCGGTTAATAATCTAAAGTCCATATGGTCTTATGTAGATGAAAAGCGTTCAGTACTGAAGTATCGGGACGTTTGATCGGCGAATGTCTTAACCGATTGGTTTCTTCTGTCTCTAACAGGGCGTCTCTATCAGGTGGAATATGCTATGGAGGCGATCGGTCACGCCGGCACCTGCTTAGGGATTTTAGCCAACGACGGTGTGTTGCTGGCAGCCGAGAGAAGGAACATCCACAAGCTTCTGGATGAGGTGTTTTTTTCAGAGAAGATCTATAAACTTAACGAGTAAGTGGCTCTAACATAAAAAAAAACTGGCTCGCATGTGTATTTTTCTTATCCTTTCCTCCCCACCAGTCCTGTCAGGTGAGGATTCTAGCAGCATCTAGATCAGTGTTCCTCTGATCTCCTGGAACAAGCCACACTCAGATTTAGCTCTAAATGATGTCGCTGTTCTGCTCTCAATAAACAATCAGTGTCTGTTCAGGTTTAGATTTTACTTATCACAAGTGGTCCTCAGGGTTTTTCAGCCTAGGTCCACTAATATATTGATGCTCGTGAAACACTCTACGTGATCAATAATAATAATATATAATAATGTACATATGTAAGTAATCCAGACTGTGCATTTTTACGGACATGCAGCGTCAAAATGTAATAAATGTTCAGGTCAGTATTAGATTTGATCTCATGCCTGCTGTTCGTTTTACTCGTCAGTGATAGACTAGAAATTGAAGTTTTTTTTCCATCTCGGGTTTGAGCCATAAATCTGTTCACACTTTTTTATTGCTGACGTTCCCTTTTAATTTGATTATCAGTCTAAATCGTTTATCTAACCCATCGGTGTTGCGCTAATAAAGAAACGTGGATCGATGCGCTCCAGGACGAGCACTAGTGAGAGAGATGTGAATGTGCATGACTGAGTATGAAGGATCATTTACAAAACAGTTAGTCTTTGACATAAGTCCCCCCCCCAAGGTAGCAGTAAACCTTATAAACGCACATTAGTTCTGTGAGTGGCCACTGATTGTTAATGAGAGTTGAACAAACAGACAGGAAGGATACAGAAACCCATAGTCACTCTTTACAACAGCTGTGAACAGAAAAGCATGTCCGAATGCACAGTAATCCAGCCGGTGTGTATGCTTGTGTAACGTTGGCTCGGTCAAACGTTTACCGTGACAGAAAGCGAGACTGCGTGAGACGGAGGAAGGGGGCGGGGCTTCCAGGAAGTGATAAAATTTCAGATTCACAGTTCAGTTTTCATGTCTTTTTTTTTTTTTTTTTTTTTTTTTTTTTTTTAACACAATAAGACTGTGTGTAATAAGTGTTTTCCGGTGTTTTTGCAGCGCTCCTACGCACAGTGTGTAACTGTTGGCCTGGTTGTGTAATGTAACCAGCGATAAGCGAGATGATAACGTATCGTTCTAGTCACACAAGATTAATGCAGGTTTTCTTTCCCTGATAGCGTTGTTATTTCTAATGTCGTTTTGTCATGTTACAGAGACATGGCATGCAGCGTAGCAGGAATCACATCTGACGCCAACGTCCTCACTAACGAACTCCGGCTAATCGCACAGAGGTGAGACAGATCATAACCAGGAAAATATTTCACAACACACATTGTGAAATATTTCACATATTTCACAACTGTATATGACTAATAGCAGTTATCTACCGAACAGCAGGAAATAATAAGAATTTCTGTGTGTGTGTGTACAGGTATCTCCTCCAGTACCAGGAGCCCATCCCCTGTGAACAGCTGGTTACAGCTCTGTGTGACATCAAACAAGCATATACACAGTTTGGAGGTATTGTCTTCATCTTTAGAGAGACGTTACTTTGTTAAACTGGCGATCGCTGGAGGAGTGAACGCTGCTGCTGTGTGTGTGTGTTTGTAGGGAAAAGACCGTTTGGTGTGTCTCTGCTGTACATGGGCTGGGATAAACACTACGGCTTCCAGCTGTACCAGAGTGACCCCAGTGGAAACTATGGAGGCTGGAAGGCGACATGCATTGGCAACAACAGCGCAGTAAGTGCGTCTCTACACACCGTGTAGCGTTGCGGCGTCCTAGGCGTGCGAAAGGAACAGCAGAGTAGGCGGATCTTCCAGGTTTCTAGACCGAAGACTGCTCAGTTATAAAGTTCGTTCACACTCCATGATCCTTATTGACATTACTATTGTATAAGAGCTAAAAGGAAAAATATTAAGCGGGTGCATAAATTCCTCTTTTTTTTTTTTTTTTTTTTTTTTTTTTTTAAACAAAATTTATTCAATATTTAAGTAATCGTTATTAGATTCTATGACTTCCTGCCATTTATGTGCCAAACAATGAATACAGTCACGAGAGAAGGATTCAGGTTTTGAGGAAATTAATTCATCTGTGCAGAATTGAAATGTTGGCCATCATGAGTCCAGTGTGTCCAGTGAGGAGGCTGGATGCGTTAAAACTTCCCATCCAAGGCTTAGAATCGTGTCTTTCGTTGCTTTTGCAACATGTGGCCTTGTGTTGACATAAAGGAAGATGATTTTTTTTTTTTAGTGAATGGACTCTGGATGATTAGTTCATTGATTTTTCACTTAATTTTGACGGATTGGTCTCTGTAACGTTTGTCGGCGTTTGACAGTTTCTCCAGGATGGAGCAGCCGGTAATAAAGGTGTAATGCTCCTGTAATGCAGGTGTGAAGCTGCTGAGTGACATTTCTCTCTGAAAGTGCCCGTGGAACCACCTGCCAACTTTCAGAATCTTTCCCCTTGCCTTCAGACACCTCAGAACAGTAGAATGATCCATATTCAGACGTCTCACAGCTCTCGAGTCAATTGTTTCGCATCTTCATCCAACAGTTTCTGCAGCTCCTCGTCTCCTGTTTCCTTTCCTCTGCACTTATTGGCTCATCATCGAGCTCTAATTCACCTTTTCCAAACACTGAACCAGAGTTAACCAGTGTTAGCAGGAATAACGATTACACCGTTACCGTGAACGTTTTAAGCAGATTTCATCTCTTGCCTCCGTTGCATATTTCCCACTATTGATTAAAAACAGAAGGTGATGATATGAATCTTACTGAGCTCCATACATGATTGATGAACTACCTAGAACACCTGCTTTTACCTGGAGTTTTGATAAATAATTAAAGATATTTACCAGGCCATGAACTTGTACAACACCCTAATATTTTTAACACTAAACATTGATTATTTTTTTTTTTTTTGCTTGCTTAGTAGCCACATTTTACAGCCACACCGCCCTGAGAATGCCCGATCTCGCATGTTCTCGGATGCTAAGCAGGGTCGGGCCTGGTTAGTACTTGGATGGGAGACCGCTAGGGAGTACCGGGTACTGTTAAAGGCCCAGCCACAAGGGGGTGCACACTGTAGTGTGTTCCTGTGTGCTGGTCCAGATGAATGGGGAGGGCTGCGTCAGGTAGGGCATCCGGCTTTAAAAGCTCTGCCAAATAGAACACGCGGACAAGAAAGATCCGCTGTGGCGACCCCTGACGGGAGCAGCTGAAAGAAGAACAAAATTAAGCCGCAATTTACCTGTAGCCACATTATCTTCACATCACAAACCACAGATTTGAAAGAAACGCACAGAATGTTGTGTTGCATTGGTAATCGTGTTGAAATGTAAAGAAAGGACCGTAGACTAATATAAGTGTAGGAAGAGTATAATAAACTGTCTTCTTTTTAAAAGACTCTTTAAAAGTATATTTTATTGAAGAAAAATAAAAAAAATCGCTCTACTACCCATCTCGGCTGAGGAAGTAGGAGGAGTTTCCCAGAATTCTAAGGTAAAGTTGTCCAGTGGCGACTAGTGATGGGCAGAGAGTGTAACGTGCAGCCTGAATTCTAAAGATTTTGAAATAACACTAAACATCTCATTTGACGTTCAGATGTGTAGGGTAGCTACACGTCTCCCTCACTAGTGCACTACTGAGTACGAGGCACAGCATCCACACACGGCCAAGTGCGACACCTGGAGAAGATTACGATCCAACTTTCAGACGGCAGAAACACTGACGTACATTTCCTGTTCATGTACGGCACGAGGAAATGTGTATCGAAACTTCTTTTTCCCATTGTGGATCATCATTTTTCCTTCTGACATAAGTCAGTTGCTGCTGTAGAACTGAACTAAAATAAAAGAAGGATTGGTGCTGCATTTTGACCTGAAAACAAAAGTAAATTTACACCGGGCCTTATTTATCTTTTCTTTTTTTTTTTTTCGTGTGCGTGTGTGTAAATGTTTGCATAACTAAAATTTTACACAGGATTTCTAAAAAAAAGCTGATTTTCTTTGTACCTGCATACACATGTTGATCACCTGACACGGCTCGTTCGCATTTAGCGACGCCCACAAAGCACCTTAAAAATTACGAGTGCAAAAACAGCTGTGAGTTGAAATGAATGATATGGGGGTAAAGGCTGGAACACAAAGTTATTTTCAGTCACTTCAAAACCAATAAAAATGTTTCATAATACGAAGAAACGAACTGAATCTGCCACCCGAGGCTTTTGTTTTCGATTCGTGGCCTGTTCTCTCTTTATGCGGCACCGCTTCTTTTGTCATACTTGGATGATTACTTTTTTTTTATTTTCTTTAATTAATGCCAATACAAATGGACTTGTTTCCACAAAATGTTCTCGATGGTCCCTCTTTGAGCATGTGTTAGAGACTCGAAAGCTCTTCTGTAAGTCGCTCTTTATCAGGGCTGTGTCTGCAGAATACAATAAAAATAATAATAAAAAAGCAGTATAAACTTGACAGTATGTTCCAGATATAAAAGTGCAGTAATCCATGCAGATTATATCATTTGAAGTCAACTGAATTGTTATGTCTTTTTTGTTGTTGTTTTTTTGTAGAAGAAAAACATTTTACAGAATTGTCATGAAGATGATGCGATCTCAATCCTGACACGTTTCAGTGTTTTATACTATAAAAGGCAGATCAGATATCAAACCTGTCATGTGTAGAACGATAACCCAGTTTGCTGTGATTCTCTCTTTGCTGTAATGCAAACATTTTGTGGAATCAAATCAAGTTTTCACTGAACATTTTTTTTTACTTCCCAATTGCAAATGAAATTCACAAATGTAAGCTAGCTTGGTTTTTCGTCTAAAAGGTAATAAGTGACTCAAAGGTATTAAGTGTTTGCGTATTGTCTTTAATATGTAACGTATAGCACTGTGAATGAATAGAGAGTTGAACTGAAATGAATAACGCGTCGGCCAGCAGGGGGTGTGTGAGCGTCAGCGTTACCATTCAGTGCGTTCAAGAACATTCTGTCCCAATCTGTTTCTAACAGTGGAGGCTAAAACAAATATCTCTACTCGTCCTGAAAGCAGTTTTATTACATGCTTCGTTTTTGTTAAAATTATTTGATTGTTGACAGATTATTGTTTCTTTATATAAATAAATCAACTAACACAAATTTTCTGGTGTGTGTTTTTGTAGGCTGCTGTGTCGATGCTGAAGCAGGACTATAAAGAGGGAGAGATGACGCTCTCTGCAGCTCTCGCTCTCGCAGTTAAAGTGCTCAACAAGACCATGGACGTCAGCAAACTCTCTGCAGAGAAAGGTGTGTGTGTGTTCTGAAGCAACGGAAAGTACAGAGATACCTTAGACTAGTTAATTGAGCTGCCTGAGGATTCATTATGCATAGACGTGGCTGTAGTTGTGACTGAACCCCATCAGTGCAGATTTTTCTGTAGGTGGCGTAACGAAGTCCCGAGTTTCCGACTGTATCTATAATGTATGTGTAAAGTCAATAGTTTATGCTGGTCGCCATGTTATTCCTGTCTCCTCTCCCCTGATGATTCCACGCCTCTTTGTTTTGTGTCCGTCTAGTCGAGATTGCCACGTTGACGCGAGACAATGGTAAGACCAGAATCAAGGTTCTCAAACAGAAAGAGGTGGAAGAGTTGATCAAGAAGCATGAAGCAGAAGAGGCCAAGGCGGAGAAAGACAAGAAAGAGAAGGAACAGAAAGAGAAAGACAAATAAGAAACCTGCACTTCCTGATTGTCTAAAGTTAAAAAAAAAAAAGGGGGGGTTTGAATTCATAGTACACCACTCAGTCTTGTCTGTATGTCTAATGTTTTCTTTAATAAACACAACACAATGATTGGTATCTGGGTGGGTCTTGGCTGCTCCGAGAGTCACGACGATGCTTCAAGGAAAATTTGAAAAGATAAGAAGTCATTATTAACCACTAAAAGCGGTGCGTGTATTTAACTGATGCATCTTAAATATTTGGGATTAGTCACTAAAGGATCATTAAAGAGTTGTGTTCTAAATTTGTGAGGATGCATTTAACACTGGTAAATTCCACACGTTCTGAACCGAGCTGCTCGGAATCATTTGGATGAAGAAACGCCTCCCCAAATTGCCATATATGGTAAACCAATTAATTTTTTAACCATGTTTGTCCCTTGTATTGCTCTAGTTACAGTTCTTGAAAAAAAAAAATCCTAATTTTTTTGACGCCGTTTCTCTAAATTCAGCGAGAGCAATCTGAATACACGCAAGACCTGCGCCATCGTCCGGCTCATGTTCAGATTGGAAATGTCAGACCAAACTTCCAGTTTCTCTATGAAATGTACCCGTGGATGAAACCCGTAGAGATCAACTCAAACGAAATCACCTTTCTCAGCTGTCCGTCATCCCATTTACCTCAACTCTTCATCCTTGCTACCTTTCTGCGAGGTGTAAGCATGAATGATAATCAGGTGTGTATGCATGGTTGATCAGCGAGACTCCTGATCTGTCACTCTTCAGATTCAGCAGCGAGTACCAAATGGCGTCCAGCACAGCAGCCTGTCTAGTTTGTCTGGAGGAATTAGATCAGTGACGGTTGAGAGTGGGTTTATTTGAAATACAGGTTGAGTAGAGATTAGTCACTGACTCTTGCTGGGTCTGTTTGCCGCTGAGCCTTTCAGGACAGCATGCCAGTAATAGATGTTCCTGAGAACCACATGATGTTCCTAAACCAAAAGCATGTTATATAAAGCCATTGAAAATTTCAAGATCAGATGGCATGCAGTCTCTGTCACTCTCACACTGTCCAGGCTGAAGTCACAGGCGCTTGCACAGTAACCCAGCAACACGAGTTCAGTGTAAAGTAACTGCTGAAAGTGTTATGGACATACAAGTTAATGTTAAACACATGCCTCCTCCCCACCTGGTAACCAGGTCACGTACGCGCGATAATGACCGCTAGCATCTAAAAGGTTAAGCATTTGAAATGGAAGGCATTTAGCACAGATGTGCTTGTCCAGCACTCCTAAAATAGCAAGACCAGAGGCCTAGGCTTCACAGTATCGAGTCAGTGGTGTACTTCCTAGCACTCGTCTCCTATTTTACCCAAGTTCATTCTAACACTAATAAGTGAAGTGTGTGTAAATGAGTCATTTTGTAATAGAAAGACACTCAGATCAAATTTTATATTTTATTCAGACAAAAAAAGAAAAAGGGTCTGGGTATACAAGTGTGGACTGTCTAATTTTATATATAT
>JAOVYU010000013.1:3829429-3841171 GCA_025674565.1 Synodontis membranacea | reverse complement strand
TGTGGGCAGGTGCTAAGTCCTTCTGGAAAAGGAAATCAGCATCTCCATAAAGCTTGTCAGCAGATGGAAGCATGAAGTGCTCTAAAATCTCCTGGTAGATGCTGTGTCGAAAACACAGTGGACCAACAGCAGCAGATGACACGGCACCCCAAATCATCACAGACTGCAGAAACGTCACACTGGACTCAATCACCCTGGATTCTGTGCCTCTCCACTATTCCTCCAGACTCTAGGACCTTTATTATTATTAAAAGAAATTTACTTTCATTTACTTTCAGAAGAGGACTTTGGAGCACTGAGCAACAGTGTCCAGGTAAGACGCTTCTGACGATGTCTCTGGATCAGGAGTGGCTTGATATTAGGAATGCGACAGTTGGAGCTCCTTAACTGAAGACGTCTGTGTGCGGGTGGCTTTTGATGCATTGACACCAGCTTCAGTCCACTCCTTGTGAAGATCTCCCAAGCTCTTGAATAGACTTTTCTTGACAATCCTCTCAAGGCTGCTGTCATCCCTGCTGCTTGTGCACCTTTTAATAC
Organism: Synodontis membranacea; assembly: GCA_025674565.1. Lineage (NCBI taxonomy): Eukaryota > Metazoa > Chordata > Actinopteri > Siluriformes > Mochokidae > Synodontis > Synodontis membranacea. Next base: position 3,840,634 of record JAOVYU010000013.1, on the reverse strand, counting down.
CACACTTTTCCCTTACAGTCAACTTTCTATTAATATGCTTTGACATTAATATGTCAAATATACAATCATGCACTCTGACAGCACTGTCAAGTCAGCAGTTTTTCCAGCAGTCGGCATGACTGTGGCTGTGTTTACTGAACTAGACCGAGAGCTACATGGTATTTATACCGTTTGAATAGTATTACTCAACTATGACTCTTTTTTAATGAAGTTAGCATGTTTTCTTTACAGGTATTGAATCCAGTAGTTAATGTAATCGGCTAGACAGAAGTCTAATTTTAGCTAATGGTAAATATTGGGAACTTGTGACGGTTTCAGGAAAAGTGGCGTAGTTGCCTTCGAACAAAAACATCTAACGGTTTTCAATAAGTAATAAAAATTCACATGAATTAATTTAATCAGATAAACATTTACTTTTTACTACTTGAGTACATTTAAAAGCAGCAAATTTTTTACCTTCACTTGAATGCTTTTTTTTTTTATGTGTTTCTATGAGTAAAGATTTTGACACAGTACAATCTCTATACTTCACTTAAGTATATGATTTCTTAGTACTTTGTCCACCATTGCACATTTGTTTAAAAAAAAGATAGAAGCGGAAGCCTCCATTCGGATAGTTGTGGTATGTTAATGCCTACTGAAGATTTGTACAATACAACGGTTCTTTGAATTTTTGGTGTGACTGTGTTAATACCTCTGTGTGCCTCGAAATTGGACTGTCTTAGTTGAAATTCCGTTGAAAAGGTATAAGCTCTCCTCTGTCCTACCATTGTATGTCATGATGATACATCATCTGTGCTGGAGGCAGGCGAGATATTCTGTCATGGTAGATGACTTTGCACACCTGGGATCTCCATCCACACTGCTCATGGTCCTGTTTTTGACCTGATTCTTAGACCGGTCTTAGCTTAAGACTTCATTATGTAATAATGTTTCTCTGTGAATACTGTTCAATGAACTTTATGAATATTTATTTCTAAGCCCGTGTGCTGAGCTGGAGCTGGGAGGACGGCGGGGTGATCCACCGCCACCTGATTCACATATTGGGTTTCACTAAAGTGCACTTGCATGTTAACTGTGTTCATGTGATCCCGCTATCACACTCGGTCCACTTTGATTGCTGCACGATCGGCTTTCTAGACACGGAATGTTTGTGTGGCAGATTTAGTTCAAGAGTTTCCATGACAGAAAAAAGGAACACAGAGAGCAGGATGTTATAGCGTCACAAACCAAGAGATCATATCAGCATCCAGGGGGAAAAAAAAAGAAGCGCCACTGTTTTTCAGAGTATGTATGTCTTTGTGTTTCATGAAAAAGACATCCATCCATCCATTTTCCATACTGCTTATCCATTGTGGGTTGCGGGGAAGCTGGAGCCAATCCCAGCTGACTTTGGGCGAAAGGCAGGGTCGCCAATCCGTTGCGGAGCCAAACAGAGGTGAACAATCCTTCAGGCTCACATTCAAGAAAATATCTGATATGTTACTGAAATCCAGTCCACCATTTTTGCAGATATCCACTACATTGGGAATCAGATTGGTGCCACTGATAGTATTTCTATACTTATATACTTTCTTTTTGTCTCACTGAAAGCATAATAGAACCAATTTGAACTGTCATTTTCTTTAATGTGATAAATGATTGTTCATCTCTGTTTGGCGCTGCAATGGATTGGTGCCCAGTCCAAGGTGTACCCAGCCTTATCCAAGGTGGGGTACAGTCCAAAGTGTCCAAGGTGTACCCCGCCTTGGACAGGTCGCCAATCCATTGCGAAGCCGAACAGGGATGTCCTAGGTGGGGTACAGTATCTTATCAGATATCCTGTAACAAACAGCAAAGTTTGGAATTGGATTTGGAAAAGGAAACTGGGAATGTTGACATACAGCCTAAAGCGTCTTGAGTTTAATTGTAAAGTTAAAGAAATGAGAGAGGGAGATCGGTATCAGCTGATAGTTAAGGCTTCAGTATCAGTAATGGAAAAAAAAAAAGTGGTATTGTGCCATCTCTAACCTGAATGAATAGATAGGAAATGCAGTACAATATCTACTCCATAAGTTACAAAGATAACAATCCCATGTGAACGTGTTTATTGCTCTAGTGCTTTCCTGATCTTCATAGTCGAATCTTTCCCAGCAGGGTCAGATCTATATTTATACTGGTCTTACTGATACTGATACTAAGAGCAACAACAAACAGCCTTCTTGTACGGTAGTTATGATTTAGCTCTGTGTGTGGGTGTGTGTGTGTGTGTGTGTGTGAATGCAGTGTTGTATCCTGTGCTGAAGCAGTGCAACAAGGAAAGCAGTAGAAAGCCAGGTCCTCTGTGGCTGGAGAGTTTAGCAGAAGGGCAAGAGGTCGTGGGAACAACAGCGTGAGTAAGACCCAGAGCACTTCCACCCAAAAATATTACAAACCAGCACATAAGCCAGAAGAAAGATGTGGGGAAGCTGAGGAACAATGTGGATGGTTCCCAAATACACACACGCACACACACACACACAAACACACGGCACAATGCTGAGGCAGGGTGTGGGACCTATGAGTCTCTATGACACCGTCATGTTGGTGGACCTGGTTTCCCATGATTCCGTTTCCCTTGCTTACATTCCCACGATGACAGCACTTATTGTTTACCGTGTTATTTGTTGATTCCTTTCCTCTTTTACCGCACTGACGGTTGCACTGAGAGAGTGTGTGTGGTTGTGTTTGTGTGTCCATTTGGACACTGTAAATGTTCGCCTTGCTTTATCACTGTGTATTTCTCTCCAGTTCCATTTTCAGCCATGTTGGCTGGTCGCTTCCGTTTCCGTTCTGTTGCTTGTTGACTTACTAAAAGAGACCCCAGAGCAAAAGTGCACTACTGAAAGAACGTCATTATTTATGCAGTCAGTAATAATATCCTTTTCAGTAAACAGGCCATTCAGGATACAAAACCAGTGGGATATCTGATAAAAACTGGCCTTACTATGTACATGTACCGTAACAGCACTAACGTTTACACCGTGCTCTTATTGTACTGCGTTTCTCTGCTGTGTGTAAAACAAAGCCTTCAGGGACAGCTATTTCAGATGGGTTCAAAGAGTAAAACAGTAGAAAAAACATTTTTTCAAGCACTCCGCACCTGAACAATCCCCGTAGCAAAAGCAGCATAACAGGGGGGTTTAGAGGAGAGTGGATTCATGGCGAGGAGCGGGAATTCTTGCCATACTTACCGTGGTGAGGCAATGTATGCATGACTAAGTTTGGGCAAAACAAGGAGCTCCTTTTCAGCAGAACCCATTCAGCATAGCTAAAGCTGGAGCTGGGGGAGCGAAATGAAATAAGGCTTGCAATGCTTTTCCAAGCAGTGACTATTAGAGCTGGCTCAAGGTCAGGTGATTTGGGGACAAGTCCAAGACTCCATCTGTTGTTGTAGCTTATAACTTATATGTCTTGAAGGATCATGTCTGTGTAGATACGTGATTGGCTAGAGCAAACAGATTTCTTTGCTTTTCCTACTAAAACATAACCCGGTTTGACCATACTGTGCCTGGACTGGAGCGACAATGGAGCAAAGCCTGACACAGAGCCAGGGCTGTTCCTTCAACGCTACGTCCAGATCGAGTTTACAAACCTGCCCACAAGCAATGTTGTCGATTCCTAATCCAGCTCCATCCCCTTGACCAGTAATACATTTCTCCATTTCGGAAAAAGCACTACATCACTACAGACCATGGTTCATAGTATGGCGTGATTTTCTGTTCAAAGAAAAATTATGGCTCTGCTGAGTGCTTAGCATTATTCAGAGAGAGTCTGTAAAACGAGCGACAGGAGGCCCATGTAAACACAAACAAGCAGTCTGGCCCAGACAGCAGGTTTCCAAAGAGGGTTTTCTTAGTCATATAATACACCTGTGATGATGCCATTGCTTAAGCAAGATGTTAGATGTTTTTAGGGTTAGTTCTACTAGTAAGAAATAAAAACAAATATAGTGTAGTGTTTCGACAACTTTGCACCTAGTCAGTCAGGGCGGTGTGTTTGTGTGTGTGTGTGTGTGTACGTGCATACAGTGTGCGAGTACATTTATGTGGTCTGATTGTCTAAGAGAGAGCGTGCAGCGGTGCGTGTTAGGAAGCATGTATGCCGGAAACCTCTTTACAAGGAGGAAACAACACACCAGTGAATTAACAGAGGCTAACAGGGAGCCAAGGAGAGATAGAGATAGACAGAGAAAGGATGGAGAGGATGTGACTCTGAAAAACCCCGTGTTCAGTACACTGTTCCTCCGAATCTGGGAGTGTTCATAGTTGTGTAACCAAACACCTGTTAACACAATAATAACATTTATCTCAATTATGTTTTGAAGATCTCACCGTGAGTGCTCGGAGACCTGACTTTGGCCTGCAAATATTATTTGCAGAAAGCTACAGACCCAATCTGCTTTACATACAGTGATGAGGAATAAGTGTTCAGACGCTGCTGTTTGTGTGATTCAATATACACTGTATGGGTAAAGGTTTATGGACACCTGAGTATCGCACCCATATGTGGTTCTCTCCCAAACCGCTGCCATGAGGTTGGAAGCGCACAGTCGTCTTGAATGTCTGTTTGCCGTAGCATTACAATTTCCCTTCACTGGATCTAACAGGCTGAAACCGGTTCCAGCATGACAGTGCTGCTGTACACATGAAAACATGGTTTGCCAAGGTTGGAGTGGAAGAACTCCTGCACAGAGGCCTGGTGGACACCTTTGGGATGAACTGGAAGACCGTCTGCATCCAAACATCAGCCTGATATCTCGAATGCTCCTGCGTGACCTGTGAATGAGCACAAATCTCCAGTATACAGTCCAACTGTATCTCGTATAGCACTTGTGATGTGTTATGGTGATGTGTCCATATACTTTTGCACATAGTGAATTCTAAATAACAAAAACAAAAGTGTCTGAATCCTTTTTTGAAAAATATATATTTCTCTTCACTGTACAGCTCTGGCATGCATGCATCCTCACCCACTCTACATGCATGCATGAGTCAAATCTAAACTATTTTTATCACCGTGATGAGATTCTCTGTCATCCTCAATGGGAAACTCCCACAGCCTGGGTGCACGGTGTGTGCAGAAGGCCAAGTGCGGACTGCGTGTAAATGCAAGAATCGAAAAGAGGGAAAGCAGTCATCGGTGACTGAACCTGGAACTGGGCCAGTCATTCTCCTCTCTCAGCCTTAGGGAGAATTATTCTGTACCTTTGTGCTCTAAATATCTGTGCCGGCGAATTAAATATCATATGCGTTCAAGAGAAAATCCTGCAGTTAGAATCCAGTAGCAGTCTTCAAGGTCAAAGGGTTGAAAGAATGCTTTATATGAGTGTGTTGCAGTGGAACACAATGTCCTGCTGCTCAGAGCCACATCAGGTGATGTAATGGAGTCTGAGGATCTCTGGTGTGTGTGTGTGTGTGTGTGTGTGTGTGTGTGTGTGTGTGTGTGTGTGTGTGTGTGTGTGTGAATGTGTGTGTGTGTGTGTGAATGTGTGTGTGTGTGTGTGTGTGTGTGTGTGTGTGTGTATGTGTGAACACACAGAGGCAGGCTGGCAGGCAGACAAAAACGTGATGAAACCAGACACAATTCCATTTCATTTCTTTCTAATTCATATCATTATCATTCAGCTGGATATTCCATGGTGCTGAGCTGAAGACTAATATTCATTATCAACTATGACTTAACTGTCGAGAAAGGTGTGATTATGCCGTGAGTGTTGTTTGTGCTTGGCCTGACCTGAATGTCTTCAAATGCGGAGGCAGTAACCAGTGTAACTGTCATCACAATAACACATGCAGTGAAGATGCACTACTGAGCTATTAATATATAGCACTAAAGAAGTTTTCTCTTCTTACAAACACACACACACACACACTGACTGAGACGAAGAGGTGAAGAGATGAAACTGACAGCAATAACAGCACATATTTAGGTTTGCTGTAATAGATCTGTGATTCATGAAAATGAGATTCTGGTTATTTGGATGTTTTTTTTTTTGGCTTGTGCTTATTTTTAAGGCTGTTCTGTTCCAGTGCTGTGTTCATGGTCATGATGATTTTGTTGCATCTGGCGCCATCTGCTGTCTCAAACTGGATCTGGATCTAAAAATGTCTCAGGGCAGATATTTTTATCTCCACAAGGGGTCACTGTTGTCACATACACAAGAGACTGGACTGCTGAAAGGACATTAAAACTGACTCATTATTCAAAATACCAAGATATCAAGACTATTACATAACATATCAGTATGGTGCAGTTAACACAATTAATGCAATAATACAACACAATTCAGCTTATTATTATTATTACTATTATTATTATTATTAGTAGTAGTAGTAGTAGGAGTAGTAGTAGTAGTCAAAAGGATAACATCTCACTCACAAATGCCTATTGTGTAAATTAAGTGTAACACAGTAGATGTAGAAAATATTTAATACAGCACTTAAGCTTCCTTCTGAAGAATTATGGGTGATAGATTATGATAGATGGAGACTCGTCACAGCTGCTGACTATAAACAAAATGCACATCTCACTTATGCTGCGGATCTGGAGTGTGTTTTACACGTTCACAGATGTCCACGTGCACATCCTGGTGTTGGAGCTCCGTCAAGGATGAAAGGTGACTAGAGACAACCCAGAAGCTCCAAAAACTCACAGCTGGAGACAATAAACAATATCCCCCTCCACTCTCTCTCTCTCTCTCTCTCTCTCTCTCTCTCTCTCTCTCTCTCTCTCTCTCTCTCAGTCCCTCTGGGAGCTTTTGGCAGGGGCTCTGCTTCCATCTCAGAAGATCAGGAGATGGTTTGACATTTTTGGACTTTTATTTCTTTCTGACCAGAGGCAACTTGTTCCTTACCTCAACCCATATGAATTCCAAGTATGAACTCCCCGATTTAAGAGATATGATTTGGGTCATGCTTATTCAGCTGACTTTTTATAGCAATCTTATGAAATTGAACAAAACACAAATCTTTTACTCAGATTCCACAAGTCACAGCACAGGCAACAACCTCTAATGTTTATATAAAAGGCTCAGGGCTTGGAACAAGCTTTTACTGATCATTTTAATATACTTCCCATCTGTTTTAGGCTAGATTATTCCCACACATAATTCATTGCATAACTCACACCAGCTAGCTGTGATCTGGGGGACGCTGTAAGATCCTGTGATCTGATTCCCGCTTTCATGTCGAGTCCCAACAACTTAGTTTAGCTTTTGATGTCGTCTTGGGCCAACCAAAAAAATATACTGTGTAAAGAACCAAAGCCTGGCTTTAGAAAGCCTCAGATGTGTGATGTGCAGTGTGCCGGACGAATACCCTGAATACACCAAAATAACGACTTTGGCTGAATGAAACCTAAGCATAAGGTTCCTATAGTGGATGGAAAATTAATTCTTATAAGCAGATTGTAATGTAAAAGTGCTGCGTTCGACTTACATCAGAAGTGGGACGCATCAGAGCTCAGAGATTGGAACTACGTCTGTGTGAATTTGAGTTACAAATTGGGAGGGTGGCATGGACACCTCCATGTTTGTCGAAAGACAAACCAGCTAACTGTGTCGAGTGATGCTTGTGCGTTTTTCTCATCAGAACAGCAACATTAATTGACTTAATGCCAATACTTGTACATACAGTTGATTTATTTATTATTAATTTTCGCTAAACACCAAGTAGGAGCATTTTCTATTGTTCATCTTCTCATGCAAATCTCACCATTACTCCCATACGGGTTCCAAAACATACTGGTCCCACTTTTGCTGTTGTTATAATCTCCAATCTTCTGGGAAGACTTTCCACTAGCGTTTCCTTTAGAGCACGCCTGTGGGGATTTGTGTTCATCCAGCTACCAGAGCGTTAGTGAGGTCAGGCAATGATGTTGGGTGAGGAGGCATGGGGTTCACCTTTGTTCGGGACACTCGAGTTCTTCCAAACCGGCCTTGGAAAACCGTGTCTTCATGGAGCTCACACTGTGCACGGGGCATTGCCATGTCAGTCACTGAAAGGAAATATAAAGCTACGTCATACAAAGACATTTTTATTAAATGCCATGAGTTGTCTTTGCGGCAACAATTCGTGGAAGAACCACATGTTGGTGTGATGTTCATGTGATCACATACTTTTGTCCATATAGTGTGTCGTTAACGTGATTGACGGTTGTGCTCAGAGTGATAGTGGTGTAGTTTGGTGTTACGGCAGGTGATTTGCCCAGTAGGTGGCAGAACCCACAAACCACAGCTGCCCTTTTTCTCAGTTGCTCAGTTGAGTGCTTTCCTAATTAGAGTGGTTATTTTTATCACACAGGCTTTGTGAGGGTATGGGTTTTTTTTTTTTCTTTATTTATTTTTATGCATTCTGTAAAATGTCAGCATGATTTGCTGTCTCTGGCTTGACAGCACATTAAGTGGTTGATGATTTGGTCCAATGTGGTGAAAAATATCTCTATTTTTTAGTAGTGCGCCTAGGAAGTAGGGAACCTTAAACGTTCAACGTGCTGAATTCCCTGGAAAGGGAGGCCAGTTTTCCATGGCACTCCTCTTATCTTAGACCACTTAGGATTGCCTCACTATAAAAGCATGTAAGCCATCCTGCTTCTCTGATAGCGCTATATTAACTCCCTTGCCCTCGCATGCCATACCATGAAGTGCAAATGCACAACCCAAAGGTGTTAGCATGGATTTTTTTTTTGCACCGGCTTAAGGTCAGAGGCACTGGTGCTGCGAAACAAAAGACTACTGTCGCGGTAAAAATTTTTACAGACCCTCGTCTGCTTCTACAAACTCTGGGAAGTAAGCACTGATTAATCAGGTATGCAAGCAGTATCTGTGTGATCATCATTAATCATCCTCAGTCACAGCTCTCGTTACCAGCGTGGTGTCAATGTGTAAGAAGATGAAAACGGTGCTGTAGAGATGAGCAGACAGACCGAAGTTTGGAGAAGCTCTGATGCTACGACGGGTCAGCTGGAGAAACAGAAAGCGACAAGTCAACGCGAGAAGGGGAGAGGGGCCTTTAAAATATTTATCCTGTTAAGTAGGCTGGTGCCCAGACACGCTGATGTGATGCGATGTGATGTATAAGGCTGTAAGACGGAGGGCCTCCTGAGAGAAGGTGCTGTCTCGCCACTTCAGCTTACGCTACACAGATACTCTTGCCTGCTAAAACAAAACACACACACACACACACACACACTCAGCCGAAAATGTGCACACACACACACACACACACACACACAGGCAGAGGCTGCTCTGCTTTACGTAAGGGCCTGTTTGTGGAAACCCACACAAACAGCAGTAATCTACAACAGATTGAAAAAAAAAATGGTATTAATCTTTTCTTTTTTTTTCTTTTTTTTTTTATAATCACAGCTGGACATACACTAGTATTTATTCCAGTATTTTCTCCTAACAAATCCAAATGATCAGTCTTAAGCCTGAAATGAAATGAATGATGAAGCTATAGCACACTGTAAATGTATCTATACATCTGTACACTCGAATATAGACAACTGGTCCTCGCACAAATACAAATACAAATACATTGACTATTCCTTTCCCTTTTGAGCTTTTCAGCCCCATGGCTCTTCGTATAACTATTTATCTACCTCTTTTTTCCCCTTCTACGTACTATGAAACATCTTCACAAATGGTGTATACTTTCCCGTATCTGTTCAGATCTTCACGAGTAAAAGAAATATCCCTAAATCATCCGATACTAAACAATGGGACCTGAAGGGGTTAAGGGAGACATCGCTGTTACTGATTCATTCCCAGGCCTAACTAACCCCGGGTTAAACTGTAGCTACCTGCTGTGCATGTTTTTTGAGCATGCGTGTTCTGTACGCGCATGTAATTGCTAATCACGCTGGTTTGCTCTCTTCAGCTGTGTTGCATTTTTGTAGCGTTAGATAACTCGGCCTGCTCTTGCCAAGCAAAGTAAACCCTTGTTTTCGAATTTCCGTCGCTCTGCAAGCTCGCCGTAATCGCAGCTCCCATATTTGGATAATTTCCACTGCTTGATTGAACCGCTTACTTATTACAGGTGTTAGTGTGTTGAGAATTATGCCTATCGCACAGATAAATAAGTGTGTAGCTCCTTAAACGGCTCTGTTAGGGCTGGAAGGTATTTTTGAAATCCGCTACAACCCTGAGCAAGCGAGTGAGAGAGAGAGAGAGAGAGAGAGAGAGAGAGAGAAGAAAGTGACTTCTGGACTCCTCTCTTTGTGCCCTTTGAGCCTAAAACTTTAATTGGCTTATCTTGGGATCATGGGATTTTTTTTGTTGTTGTTGCTTTTGAATGACAGGCAATGAAATGCTACAGAAAGGCACTTTTTTTATTTTTACTTATTTGGTGCAAACGACTTCTTCGTCACTGGAGAAAAAGCACTACGTCAAGCAGAGCGTAAAGATGGGATGCCGTGTAAACAAAAAGAAGTGGAGTAGTAGACATTTCCTGTCGTGTTCAAGGATAAATCAGATCCTGGCTCTCATTTGATGGGTGGGATGTCCGTCATTTAAATGGCACCTCTTCTCTCTCTGGCCAAACAGGAAATTCCTTCTGACAGCGTTACTAAATGTTTGGGTAAAAATAAATGCTCTATGGACCTCATGATAGGTGCTAATGACCAGTTTAGACGAAAAGTGAAGCCGGGATGTGACTTTAGCTGCAGGTCTGTGTTTAAAGTGAATCTGCACTCACATCTCGCCCTTTTTTTTTTTTTTTTTTCTTTTCTCCCTCTTTCATATTTAATGAAATTAATTCTGCCCAGTGCCTCCGCTCTGCATGGCTGCTGTTGAGGAGCCTTAATGGAGCAGCTGAAGAAAACAAGGGCTTTAAGCTGACCTGCTCGTGCCTGTTTTTTTTTTTGTTTTGTTTTGTTTTTTCACCCACATTAAAACCTCCTCGAGTTTGAGTGCTGCTTCTGGATCAGAGTAGGTTGATCTTGTTCAGATGGGCTGTTTTTCACAGTAACTGAGATCACTGTGGGCTAAAGTACATTTGATCCTAGATTAGCATTCCTCATCATTTTGCCCTGCCATACCATACATGGTCGTGTAGGAGTGTGTTTCACGGCTGGATGAAGAATCCGGCTTGTGTGTGGCTCTTCTGAGCGAGTTTTTTTTTTTTCTTTTCTTTTGGGGAAAAAGCTTGCTGACCTGTGGGAATAAAATTTACACAACACATATAT
>JAOVYU010000013.1:3793919-3803970 GCA_025674565.1 Synodontis membranacea | reverse complement strand
TTTTTTTTTTAATTCAGCATACGGTACCAGTCAAATGTTCGGTCACACGTACTCATTCATAGATTTTTCTTTTAGTAGGGTTCTTTTAGTAGGGATAGGATGGCGCATGTTGAGCACATCGTACCGCATGTGACTAGCCGTTCCTGACCTGTTTTGGCGTCTTACCCTACAGATGACCTGACTGGTGCAGCACTGATCCCAGCATCCCCAGAGGCATGGACACCGTATCCCCTCTACACCACTGAGCTAACCCCTGGTCTGCCCCACGCAGCCTTCACCTACCCTGCAGCCGCAGCAGCCGCCGCTGCCCTGCACGCCCAGGTGAGGGAGCAACCGGTGTGTTCCTCTTCCTTTCCTTTCAAACGCATGCTGTATGGATGAGCCTGTACGCCTGTCTTTCATCTACAGGATGCGGGTCTTTTTACAATCGTTCTTATTAAAAATGAGTCGGTGACTTGGGAACGAATTAAGCTTATTCTTACGTTGGTAATCTCTCTACGTCATGAAACGCAGATTGATGGCTTGAGCGCGTCCGCTATGCAGATCAGTGTCGTCTTTCCGTCTTCGTCCTTGTATCCCTGTTTTCAGTGTCGTCTGTCCGCAGTCATCTGGGAATGAATAACAAATCTGCTTTCCCAATATATCTCTCAAAAAAAAAAAATTCCTCCATTTGCCAGTGTTGCTAAGGGATCACAACAGAGCAAATCTGTTTTTAATTGCGTCTCTCTCAGCTTGGATTATGCATTGGTTGTTGAGTGAATCTGTGGCCGGTGGAGGCCGGTTAAACTTTAGCCAAACAGGCATGTGTTTGGATTTTTACAAGCTACTAAACCAGTGCAGAGAGTGGCTGTGATGATGACTTTTGTTCTACATATCAATAATGGTTTCAATATACCTACAGTACTACTTAACATTTCTGGTATGGTCATTGAATAGTCCCTAAAAGAGTAGAACTATTAATTGATATTATATATTAAAAATCATTTAATATTTGTCCATTTTTTTTTTCCATTTTCCAATCCATCACTTGGATTATAATTTAACTATCAACTTATTAAAATGGTTTTAAAGCCAATACCAGATTTTAGAGTCTTGAAAGATGCTGGGTCTTTTTTTTTTTTTTTTTTTTTTTTAAATAATTAATACCGTTCACTTCTAGAGTAATTGAATGTGACTGCTCTAGTGGATTCGTTCAGTCTTGGCGGATCAGCTTTATTGATTAAAAGGGTAAATTGTACCCATTGTTGCCATGACAACAAGGCAGCACAACTGCAATGGTTGACCAAGCTCTTGATGGTGTTGTCGCAAATCTCACTTGTACCTGGGCGAGTCCATCACGCTTGTGTTCAGAAACCATCGTCCACAAATACCTTTTCATTTCAGTATTTTTCATTCTACTAAGAACAAATGATTGTTAAGGGGGTTGTGGTCATTTCAGCAGTGTTTGGACCCAGTGAGCGGCTTGGTGTGTGAGTCCTGGTGAAGGGCCTTGTCCTCTGGTTGGTAGCTGGTCCTCTATTCTGTGGCCTCTGACTTAAGATAAAGCACCGCTATACTGATCCAAAGTCCAAACTTGCGTTGAAAGGTTAAATAATTTTCAGGGTCAGTGTTTAAATTGGAATTAAGTTCTGATGCGTGATTTGCTGCTTGCATGTAATTTTTGCCTTTGTATGAAAGCAAGTTCTCCTGATACTGTTGTAGTATGTAAAACTGCTACAGCCGAGTGACTGCATCGCTGTATAATTCATTGCTGATGGTGCTTGCTGTCTGGCTAGCTTTTGGTGCTTCGCAAGCTGTGTTGTTGAACATTCTCCTGCTCTTGATTAGCATCAGCTAGTTACACTCCAAGTACTGGACCAAGTGATGGTTTGTTGCAGAGGGACTAAGAGACACATGATGTGTCATAATGTCATGACAGTAATGCCTTTTCCAAGGTTCAAAGGTGCATTTATTTAATGCCTACAAAACAAATGTTTACACTGTACAATTTTCAAATCCAGTACATTTTACCATTAAATCAATTGTGTTCAGAAATTATATTGTTAATAAAAAAATTTTTGCAAGAACATAATGATGCTTCAATAACCATGATATCTCAGAAAAGTGTATTGTGACAATCATGATGGCCCTTCAATGGCCCTTCCCCACGTCACTGTGTTTTGGTCATCCAGAGTTACTTGGGAGTAAAGCAAAATCATAGTCTACGTTTAGAGCTGACACTCTGGAATAATTCACCAGAAACTTCTCGATGGTGCATCGAGCTTACTAAATGTAGGATTGGAGTAATGCTGCCTTCAACTTGCCTCAGAAGGGGTGTCATTTTCAAACTGCAAAGTGTGTGTGTGTGTGTGTGTGTGTGTGTGTGTGTGTGTGTGTGTGTGGAGGGGACATTTCCTTCAGTGGTACTCTTCTGTTAGCAACACTCTAAAAAGCTGACTGTGATGAGCCAACTGTACAGTCAGTGTTGGTATTAAGGGATATGTCTATGCTAAGACAGCAAATACCTGTGTGTGTGTGTGTGTGTATACACAGAATAACTCCTTAAAAGGCAAGAAACATGCTGTGATCAGCCATGATGATTTGATGGTGTAAAAGTTTTATTGTGAAGAATTATTATTCTGAAGCCATCTTCAACTTTTCTTCATTTTTTTTAACCAAAATCCCATATCAAACTTTGATCTGAGTAGCTAATACTTTTAGTATTTACTAATATTTCAGTGTACTAATATATACTCTTTTTATTTTATTTATTTATTTATTTATTTTTGGTGAGAGTGTGAGATTTTCTGTGATCTAAGCTGCTGTTCTGTGTCACAGATGCGCTGGTACCCCTCGCCCTCCGACACTTCACAGCCTGGATGGAAATCCCGTCAGTTCTGTTAAATGGATAATAGTACGTATCTGTAAATCTGCTGAGCTTTTGGCTTTGATGGGGAACTGTGTGAACATGGACTTGTGTGTGTGTGTGTGTGTGTGTGTGTGTCTGCTCGTTCACTACACTGTTCTCTCTACAGGTGCCACTCAGTACATGCAGGTTCGTCCCGCCGTCCCAACATCCTTCCGTTCCTCTCAGTAACATGTACTGGGCTCAATATTTAATTCAGTCAGGTATATTTAATGACAACAACAACAACAAAAAAAAGTGTATAAATGACTTTACGATTCTGGAGAATCGTACTCCTCTCTGAAGGACCCTACAGCTGAGGCCTCATGGGCTAATGGTACAGTCTCCACTTTTCGAAGCCACACGTGAAGAACCAATCACGTGCAAGTTGAAAATTCCTAGCTGCTCTCTGTTGGTTGTGTGTGTGTTTAAGGGGGAAGGGGATAATCATTATGCATGTTGAAGTATAGTATATGGCATGAAATTTAGAATGCAAAGTGTCTTTATTTTTTATTTTTTTCCCCTCCTTGTCTTGCCATTTGGTCAAGCCCTTTAGCTTTCTTGCTTCCATGAAGATCTCGCATTTGACCCATCCGATGTTACTCGCAAGATAGAGGTGTACATCTTGTTACTATCAAGTCCTTTGTTTTTTGTGTGTTCAGAATTGAATTCCACATGCACTGGGTTTTTTTTCTTCTTCTTCTTTCTATTCCCTATGATTGTGACTGTAAAATTGTCCATGACGGACGAATCCTTCTGAGACGCTTCTCTTCGAGACCTCAAATCCATCGCTCCTGCTCTGTGCTTGTTTAGAGTATATTTGAACAACAAAAAAAGTACAAGTATTTTTGTACATTGTGTAATAATGGATATTTATGCATTTTTTTTGTGAAATTAAATAAGTATATCTGTATAAGATGTTAAGTCTACCATTGTTATTTTGATGATATCTTGTTTGAAGTAGATAAGTGCAATTTTTTTTTTCTTTTTTGTGTGTTGAATACTGACCTACCCAGATTGTGGCAGAACTGAGTTTAATGAATGAAATGGTCTGCTAACATAAGGGTGGAAATAAAAAAAAAAATAAAATAAATAAAACAGTGATTTTTTTTTTTTTTCCAGAATGTGAAACTGGATAATAAACAGCTTGATCTGAGACATCTTTCTTGATTTCTTTCTAAAGCAGAAAATTGTACTGTATTCCTCTTAAGGTCAAACACTGAGCTCTAAGCCAGAAATGCATACAGCGTAAAACATTTTCTTGTTCGATCTCCATTTTAGGTCTCACTGTGCTCTCTCAAATAATTTGAGAGACTTTTCCTGACGTCTCCCTTGATTTCCTTTTTGGGCATTGTTCTTAGACTAGCTCATTTTAAGCTTCACCTTATCTCTCAGAGTTTGAGTAAAGCTTATCTTCTCGTAAACTCTACCTTTTTTTTTTTGCAAAAAGGTTCCATAAAGTCGGAGTCAGCAAGGATCTTGACGGTCGTGAAGCAAATGCGTCAGGCACTATGCAAGCTCTATTTGTAGGAATGCTTCAGGATTCGTAGAAGGGCAATGAAAGCTGAGAGAAGCTTTCAAAACAGCTGGACAGAATATACTGGAGCCTTGGCTAATACATATTAGACAGAGCAATCCTGCATGTACACGTTAAATCTCCAGTGTGTAAGCAGCATGCACAGGACACGTCTGGGAAGTGCGAGTGTTCTTGCGTATTGTTGACGGTGCAGAAATACGGTCTGTTCTTTGCCTCCCTTCAGGAATTTCCTGGAGTTGAGCAAAGATCCCTGGCTCTACCAGTGTGTGTGTGAGAAAGAGAGAACAAGATTAAATTGAGACTAATCACGATGCATAATGTTCGTGAGTTAACAGGTACTGCTTACTCACTACTGGAGACGTTTTGACTCGCTTTACTATCTTGATTCAGAATGTTTAAAAATGGTTTAAAAGTGTTTCTAGACTTATAATTTCAGTTCAGAAATACTTCCTTCAAACTGTGAACAATTAACTCACTCACTAGGTGTTTTTCACTTCAGGTTGTTGCTTACGTTTTTCTGGCCTGGATATTTTCTCTGCAGAGCTGCTCTAGATCTGCTTCTGTTCCCTGAAAGCCAACATGTAGATTAAAGAGAGGGTGTAAAGTCGGGAGAAAAGGCAAGGTTTAGCAGGGTTTTCAATGCATTGGCAAATTATCTTGAAAAAAAAATTATAGACGGCTCCTTTAATTCAATCAAATTTTACAAGCTTTGATTTATTTGGTCAATTGTTTGAATGCTTGTGAAGGCTAAATTTTAGCAATGTGTCAACACGGTAGTCTCTAAAAAAAAAAAAATGACAGTAGCAAATGAAACTATCTTGAATATAAACAACTTTATCCAGTGTTTCCTATTATAAGATCGAACCAAATACAAAATGATTCAACTTAGAGACTAATCTACCAAAAGAACAAGACTTTTTTGTTTTATGCTTGCACTTGAAGCTTGAAGTGAAAATGTCTAGAAATAATTGATTTCTATATGGATAATTGTAATTTAATAATAGGAAATAATTAAGAAGGCTTTTTTGTTACTGAAAATATAAGGCATTTTTAAAGACATTTCATGATGCTAGCTACTGTATAGGCTACCAAATGATGAAGTCAAAATAAAATATTTCAACAACGGTAAAAAAATTTTTTTTAAAAATCGGTTAAATTGTCAAGTCGCCTGCTTGCTGACTTACTGCTGCAAGTTGTTTTGGTAAAATGGGTACAACATTTCTGCAAATGATAGCTTTGGGCATTCACTCACACACCCTAATCACAATAATAATAATCTGATTTAGTAAAAAAATAAAAATTGAGTATACACCACATTCTCTCGGACAGCTTGAAATCATCAAACACAATGGAATAGTGAAAAAGACAAAAGTGAAAAAAAGGGAACTGAAAGCACAATGTGTTTTTTGATTATACGTTCATAAAATCAGTGCTAACTTGTAAGTTAACAGCTTTTAATTCCAGACACAAAATTGATTCAGAGGAATTACAAATCTTGCACTGCTGTATTTGACGTTGCAGCTATTGCAGTGTGGTGAGAATTGTTTTGGTTGTCAGAGTGACTCAATGATCTGTCTCAATGAATTGTCTGGCTACTAATTTACGGTATGATGGGACTAAAATATGAATTTTAGAACTTTGAATACAACATGCATTTTGGTAAAAACCCAATGACATCAGTTTACTGCACTTATTAATCAAATGCCAGGAAAGTTCACAGTTACCTCAGACCTCACCCAGAACACTGACAAACCATCTGGCAAACACTTTCAGATCATCTAACCATGGACAAGCCCTGTAAAGCTTTATACTTGGACTCTACACCTAGAGACTTTGTACTTGGTCACTTTAAATTGGACACTTTTTGCTTGGTTACTTGGACCCTTTACACTTGGACACCTCACACTTGGTCAGAGAACATTTCCCTTTACACCTGGACAGTTTATATTTGGTCTCTACACTTGGTATCTTTACACTTGGTCAATGTATTGTACATTCTGTACCTTTACCCTTGAACAGTTTATTTACACTTGGACACTACACTCTGTCACTGTACATTGGATCCTTTTACACTTGGACACTTTACTTGGACTCTTTACACTACGTCACTTTACATAGACATTTTACACCAAGTTTAGTCCAAAGCCTTTTTATATTTATAGCTGTTCTTTCTTTATCGTCTATATACAGTTCTTGGGGGAAAAAAAAATCAAGAGACCACTTACTTTTTTTTTCTTAAATCAGCATCTCTATGTTTGGCAGCCATTTCATTCCAGTGTCTGTGGTTGGATTCCAACACAAGCTCACCTCATTTCAATGAATGAGGTACTGATTATGTCATCAATTGAACAAAATCTTATTTACAGAAGGAAAGTATATAAACCCCTACTGTGGTCATTACTATCCTCTTGCAACAGGGCCAGTTTGGATTGTAATACAGATTAAAATACATAATTGGAATGCAAAAAAAAAAAAAAAATCATGCCACAAGAGATAAAAAGAAAAGTTTTGAAAGAGGAAAAAATTAAAGGTTCAGTTCTGGCTTTACTGGCAGAGGGATACAGCGGGCATCAGGTTGCTTAATTAGTCAGAATTTCAAGTACAGATGTTAAGAAGAAGGTCAAGCAGCAGACATTGCGGACAACAAAGTTACAGACTGGAAGAGGATGAAAATGACTCGTGATCGTCAACTTCGAATGCCACTCAACACAAATTTCGACACGGGATGATGCCAATTGACCTACAAAACGAACAGCAAATGGCAGCTGGGGTTAAAAGCATGACAAGGACGGTTCTAAACAGGCTGCTCTGGGCAGGGTTCAAGCTGTATATGTATACACAAACGCACACTGGTGCATCTCAAAAAATGTATTCAAATTTTTTAAATTCAAATTCATTTAATTCAAAATGGAAAACTTTCAGATATTCCATATTCATTACTCATAAAAATCTATTAATTAAAAAAAAAATTATTTTTTTGGTCTTAATTGTCATGATTATGGCTTATAGTTCATGAAAAACATTGTCTCTGGTTCAGGAGTGGCTTGATATTAGGAATGTGACAGTTGGAGCCCCTTTCCTGAAGACATCTTTGTGTGGTGGCTCTTGCTGCACCGACACCAGCTTCAGTCCACTCCTTGTGAAGATCTCCCAAGTTCTTGAATTGACTTTTCTTGACAATCCTCTCAAGGCTGCAGTCATCCCTGCTGCTTGTGCACCTTTTAATACCACACTTTTCCCTTTCAGTCAACTTTCCATTAACATGCTTCGATGCAGCACTCTGTGAACAGCCGGCCTTTTCAACAATGACTTGAGTTAAGCTTGTGGACACGAGTCAAGCATAAAGTGATGATGGAAATGTTAGTTAATGTTAGACATTGATGTTAATGAGTCACATAGTAATCTAATCCCATCACTAAAGAAGAGGAGTGCTGATGATTTCTGTAACACGGGTTAGCTCGTTTTTCTAGTTATACTACTGCTTATAATAAGTGACCGGTCACCAGCTGGCTCACTTATTCTAGTGACCTAAAAGTTTGGCTCTCCAGCCAGACAAAAGAGCTCCTATTAAGGAGCCAAGCTTGTGGTGATATACTCTGTGTGTGTGTGTGTGTTTGTGTGTGAGAATGAACGCTCACTGTCAGGCCAGATTAATTTAAAATCACAATTGCTCTCATTCACACCCCTGACACACATCCATACACAGTTTTGTGTGTAGTTTCTTTGTGTCAGATCATGGCAACATCTGATGTGAAATAAGCTTAAAGTACAATAGCTTTGTAACATAACGCATCTAGTTTTGTAATATGTTAAATATTCACTTCTGACAAGCATACATTTTAAAAACATTTCTTATCCACCAATTTCAACTAATTTAATGGAGTACTTTAAAGTCAAACTAAAATGTTACAGTATTAATTCATAGCATTAAAAAAAAAAAAAAAAAATTTATGCAGAAATACAATCAATCTGACTCTCAACATCAGATCACAGTCTAATCCTTTAAATAGATCAGTTTCAAATAGAGATGTGCACGGGGGAACACTATAATTTTTGCTCATACTTGTCCATAGAATTTTTAAATTCTAGCTCATTACGTACAAAATATACAAAGCCTTTTAAAAATTACAAATATCGCCATCTAGCGGCGGCGTATTGTAAGTTCCCATGTTGTCATTCTCTGCCACTAGTGCTATTGTATTTTTATATATAATAATTATAATGATATATTATAATATATTGGTTATATAGGATTCATTTAAATTTAAAAATAACATGGTGTTGTTATAAAGACAGTGTAGTTAAATCGAATGTGAGTGTGGATTATTGTATTCTTCGGCGAGAACCTGACTCATCAAGCTCAGTTTCAGCTTTATGCAAATTAGAAGCGGCAGCTGCGTAGAGCTGACCAATCAGATCACGGGCGCCACGGAGATGATGTCCGACTGCAAACAATATCCCGCGTACATAGTTCCGCCTCCCGTACATGACTCCTTATAAAAGTAGGCTATACGAGTTTATTATATATATAGCAACATTTTCGTACTCTGTATGAATGTATGAATGAATGAATGAATGAATAAATAAATAAGAGTGCATTTGAAAAGATCCAAATAAATACAATTGCTGTCTTTTTGAATTCGACCTTCTATGTAACATAATCAAAACTAATATATTGTATAATCTAGACTTTCATTATGAACTTGTACACAGTGTGCATTTCCCCTGATTCACTTCACGGTGACGTGAAGATGATTGCTCCTGTTTATTTGTGTGTTTGTTTAGCAGGAAAGCTCTTCAGTCAGAGGGGTTCTGCTGCCATCTAGCGGCCCCCAGCTGAACTGCTATTCGACCTTTTATTCAGCAGTCCAACAAGATTTGATTCACAAACATCAATAAAAAGAGGTCGAAATAACCACAATTATAATAAATAAAAAAAAAATTCAAATATCTATATGGTTCAGTCTGATTCCTTTTCTACATATTCATGGTTTAACCCACAGAAACCTGCTTCACCTAAAAAAAAATAAGATCATGCTCTGTAGATGTGAATCAGAATCAGAATACTTTATTAATCCCTTTAGGTAATTATTATGTGATCACAGTTGCTCCAAAGAGTAGGAGGAAGTGAGAAAAATGTAAGATTAGATGTGGAGCCTCAATCTGTCTGTGTACTGATTTATAAACAGACTCTCTGGAGGTGAAAGGGCTCTTCATTTCACTGAGCAGCTGGTTTATTTATTCCTGTTTTGTTGTTAAGGGGGACACGCGGGGGATGGGGCGGGGGCGGGTGTCGGGGCGGGGGCGGGTGTCGTCACGTGACCTGCGTGTGCGTGCGCGTTGTGCGCGAGAGCGAGACAGAGAGCAGAGCGCGCGCGCGAGCTCCACTGCAGAGAGCGCAGTGATGTCCACCAGCTCAGCCTTTAACGATGAGAAAGGAGGCTCCTCCACCGCCGCAGAGCCCGAGTACGGTCACGACCCGGCCAGCGGCGGCATCTTCTCCTCCGACTACAAGAGGTGAGCGAGTCGTTTCCATGCTCTGGCTTATTATTTCATGTCATTTAAACGATCCGACACATTTGTATGTGCATGGTTTTATTTAAAACCAGTATGGAACTGCTAGACAATAC
>JAOVYU010000013.1:3746548-3759327 GCA_025674565.1 Synodontis membranacea | reverse complement strand
CATACACACACACACGCTCTCCAGGTGGTGATGGCAGTCGCTCAGCTCTATTTCCATCTAGCTCCTAAAGCGGAGGTGGGCGTCATTGCCAAGGCGCTGGTGAGGCTGATGAGGAGCCACAGGTCAGTGAAAGAGGAACATTTTGCCCTTGGCTGATTCATTTAATAGCCTGGCCATAAACCTTCCATGTGACCATTAAGGACTCTGTCCACTGTGATGAGGTTATCAGTCAGTGTCAAAAAAGGATTGCTATCATTAAACCGTGATGCCCTTGAGTCCTGCGCAGGGCATAACTGCAGTTATTTGGAAACTTTTGAAATGTTCTTACACAGTGGTCTTTTGAGACAAGTGTATCCAAGACATCTGATTTTTCGCTCACTGCAAATCTCTTGGATTAAAAAATGCGTAACAGTGAATAGGGTTTTTTTTTTAATTTTATTTTTTTTACTTTTCTCTGCAGCGAAGTCCAGTACGTTGTTCTTCAAAATGTTGCAACCATGACCATCAAAAGGAGGGTGAGTCATTTACATGAAGTACCATCAAGAGCATCAGACTTTTGTTTGGTTTTAATCAGAAATGCATTTTTTATCATTTTTTAATCACTGACTGTCTGACAATAAAAAAAGGCTACACATTATGAGTCTGCTGTAATTAACACAACTGCTTGATGTTTGAACGTGAACACAAATGAAGTCTAATTTTGCTGCCATAGGGGATGTTCGAGCCATACCTGAAGAGCTTCTACATCCGATCTACCGACCCCACGCAGATCAAAATACTCAAGGTGATTTCAGTATACGAAATTAAATAACAGCTGGACATTGTGTAGCATCTTAATATTAATTGAACTGAAGGATTTTATTTCGTGTCTTCTAAATTGCAGCTTGAAGTGTTAACCAATCTGGCAAATGAAACCAACATATCTACCATTCTGAGAGAATTCCAGGTAAGAAATATAATTTTTTTTTTATAAACAGTTATAAAAGTGTAAGTAAAGGTTAAATGGAAGCCTTAATAACCTGTATGAGAATGTTTTTGTGTAGACCTACATTAAAAGTATGGATAAGGACTTTGTAGCAGCCACCATCCAGGCCATTGGCCGCTGTGCCACTAATATCGGGGAGGTGAGAGACACCTGCCTCAATGGACTCGTCCAGCTCCTCTCAAACAGAGATGGTGAGTGAAATATTGGATTTTTTTTTATCAAATATTTAGTCAACCACACAAAACGTTTGGATAAAGATAAACTATATGCACACTTGCTCCTTTAACATTTACTAAAACAAATCCATTACCTTCTTATCTTCTTTCTGATGAACAACATTTCCTGCCATTAGTTCCTATATGCAAATAGTGCTGATACCATTATGTGTTTTTTGTGTGTGTGTGTGTGTGTGTGTGTGTGTGGCTTCTGCAGAGCTGGTAGTAGCAGAATCGGTGGTGGTAATTAAGAAGCTCCTGCAGATGCAGCCTGAGCAGCACAGCGACATCATCAAACATATGGCCAAGCTGACAGACAACATACAGGTTAGAAAAGAGCATTGTCATTGAATGACCATCACCATTAATTATATTAATCTGTTAGTCACTGTGCATATTGGATTCAACGGTGTAGAACTTAGCTCAGGAACATAACCAGTGCTCTTCTTTTTTTTTTTCCACTAAGGTCCCAATGGCGAGAGCGAGCATCCTGTGGCTGATCGGTGAGTACTGTGAGCACGTGCCTAAAATCGCTCCTGATGTCCTTAGGAAGATGGCTAAAAGCTTCACCAACGAGGAGGACATCGTCAAGTTGCAAATTATCAATCTGGCTGCCAAGCTCTACCTGACCAACTCCAAACAGGTGAGTGTGTGACATCTGAGTGTACCGAGTCTAGTCTGTATCTTATTAAAGTGTGACTCTGCATGTGAGTGTTGCTTTCATCAGCATTGGTTTGCCGCTGTCCAAGGTGCTGAAATGTAGTGGTCCTCAGAATAACTTTGATCTGGCGTTCTCAGAAATTTTTGCAGCCCGAGATGCCTTTAAACTGTAAAATCATTAGACCTCAGGCAGTTGTATGGCTAGATTGCGTACCATCACCTAGATGGCAAATGCTCTGAAGAACAAACATTTTCAGATGCAAAACATACGTAATGCATAATTACAATAAATTAGGAAGTATGCCAGGTTGTTCTAGAGGGCTTGTACTTGGACAGAGGCAAAATACACTGAAACCCAATGTGAGTCATTGTTTTATCAGACGAGACTATGACAGTGGGCCTTTTGGACACAAACGCACACACACTCACACACACACACACACACACAGATACACTTTCTGTGATGTCTCACACCCAGTCTTTCTTTCTCATAATATTTAGACCAAGCTCCTTACACAGTATGTTCTGAACTTGGCAAAGTACGATCAGAACTATGACATCAGAGACCGCGCACGGTTCATCCGTCAGCTCATTGTCCCCACGGATAAAAGTGGAGCCTTGAGTAAATACGCCAAGAAGCTTTTCCTCGCCCTTAAACCTGCACCTGTACTGGAGTCTCCATTTAAAGGTAAACTAACAACTCTTATTGAGTTTATTTTAAGTTTAATATTAAAGGGGAAGTTAAGAGCAACTCTAAATATCAAATCGCTGATTTTCACAAATAATTTTCATGTCAGTTGCTTAAATCATTTGTTAAAACTAATTAAAATATAGCCTCCTCATTCAGTTGCAGAATCCGTATTACATACGTTGTAAACGCGCCTCTGCTGATACGGACAGAAATGTTCCCCGTAATGACTTCGTGAACATTCTTGTTCAGGAAATGGCCTTTGAGGAGTCTAAAACATTTAATTGTCTTGAATCACAGGAGTGTATTCATCTGCTGTATAGTTGCTCAGCGACCGATATTCACACAAATGCGCCGGCTGTATCGCTCACAGCCATAATTTGCACAAGGCTCAGTCTGTCAATGGAAACAAGTAGAAATGAACACTTATTCATGCTCTCAACTGAGCATTTCCACAGGCTACAACAACAACGACGCACCTCGTGTTGCTTTTACCGAGTGAGATAACCAGCTACTGTAACGGAAACGAAATTGACCATGATGCAGTTCATTTTTCTTTAAAACAATCAAAAACTGGAGCAGGTTGTCCCTCCTATAGCACCCCCAAACTAAGAATCACAAAGAAGAGAACAGATTGAATGACGTAAGACATAGAGTCGTAAGAGTCATAATTAATCTGATTATAATTTATTTTGCCAAACGATCATCCATCCATCCATCCATTATCTATACCACTTATCCTATACCTCTAAGGGTCGTGGGGAAGCTGGAGCCAATCCCAGCTGATCCAGTCTATCACAGGGCTAACGCACAGAGACGAGCAATCATTCACACTCACAATCACACCTATGGGCAGTGTAGAGTAGCCAGACGTAATCTGCGTGTATTTGGACTGTGGGAGGAAAGTGAAGCACCGTTGTTTTGTCTGTTGCCTATTGAAATCAAAAGTTTACAGCTTGCGTTATTATGTAATTCTTGTTGAATTCTGTGTCTGTGGTATATTTTTCTGCATAAACAGACAGAGACCATTTCCAACTTGGCTCGCTGTCTCACCTGCTGAATACCAAAGCAGGAGGCTACCAGGAGCTGCCCGACTGGCCTGAGTCAGCACCCGACCCCTCCGTGCGCAACGTGGAGGTGAAGGATTCTGTGCGTGCAGGGGGAACAATTACTCTCAGAGGCAGGGCTTCGGGGCTCGGGCCTATGGGAACTGCTCCTCCACCCCACCAGAGGGAGTCCCAACATGCAGGACACGTCAAAAAAAAAAAAGCTATCCTCTCCATCCAAAATCGGCTCCTCCCACAGCCATGTTTATATCTCTCCTCGCTCATCAGCATAACTCCACCCTCATCATACATTGCCATTCCAGTTGGCTCTGGGCCAGCCAGGTAGCTCGTTGTAAGATAGTGACAAAGGATATTTCCAGTATACTTTAGGAAGCAGGAGTGTCATGCTTTTGAGTGTTGAGAAATCTATACAGATTAGTGTTTAGTAATATAACTTTCTGATAGTTAACGTGGGGATCTTAAACCATTCCATCCATACCAGACATCTGTTGGGCCTTCTGGAAGAGCAGTGCCCACAGAGCCCTCCACCCCTCATACAGTCTGCACTCCACACACTGACCGAAGCCACCTCAACTCATCACACGCTCTGAACTACCTCCATTAAGCATTTGGGTTCAGACGTTCTGAATAACTTGACTGAGAAGTCTTTGCTGGCTTTACTGATTGAGTCAAGGTTCGCTTTGTCTAGCTGTGGAGTGCAGGAAGGAAATGGTGGCACATGGGATAAGGGACATGCTCTTTCTCTCTTCATCACCTCATGTGCCACTCCTTTAATGTCTCAGAAGGTCCCAATCAAATTTGCAACGCTTGTAAACGTACCAATAGGAGTCAAAGGTGACTTGTACTCCCCATTGGCTGTAAATTGGTGGACAGCATGACAGTAGTTCGAGCGTGTCTGATGCCCTCTACTGGCTCAACTGATCGCTACATAATTATTTACTATGCCTACACTCGTAGAAGTAAACTGAGTCAAAAGTCAAACTTTTCTTCACTAATGGTTTTCTGTCAGTCCCAAGAGTTCTTTTTACATGGGTATATCTCCCAATAGTTTCACATCACTGGATGATATTAATCAGCATGTGACCGATGAGGTAATTGACACGAACTAAAAATTATTTAAAAAAATAATAATAATTTACATCATAGAAATTCCCGCACTTGTTTGTCGGATTGAAAATGAGGCTTAACATGTGCCTTCCTCTTAACATGTGCCGCTGTTTTGAGTTTGAGTTTTGAGTTTTCTAGCTTTAAAAAAGACGAGATTTTCCGTCCAGCTACATAATTATGCTGTATGAATGAGTGGAGTCATGTTGTCTGCCGTATATACAGTAACTGGTACAACCACAAGCACAATTTGATTTGATTTGTGCCTTGTCTTTGTTTTCCTTTATTCAGTTTAGCAATTTTGTATGTTTTATATCACTCATAATGCATAATACATTGAAGTCATGATGCAGATTTCCTGTTGAGGTGACTGTGTTGTTGCGTGTAATGTAATTTCCCATCCAGTGACCCTTTTATGTTTGTTCCTTTATAACCCCTGTCTGTTTGCTCCCCCCCACGGCCCCCTACCACATCGTCATCATCCTACAGCAAGAGGAAGTAATAGACACCAGTGAGGGGCGGATCGGTCTCCTTGGAGACTGGCGAGAGGTGCCCGCATGTGTGCAGTGGCTTCTCCTCCTCCTTACCTCTCATTTTGTCCATACTAGCACCATTTCCTAATAACTCTGCATATATTGAGGCTTCCTTAAGTCACGAGTGCACTGCATTGAAATACGTTCCCTATATAACATCAGAGCACTAATCTACTACTGTTTGAATGCCTGTAAAAGGATTATAAAGATCTGATAAGCTCTTCATTTAAAAAAAAAAAGAAAAAAAAGAAAACAGACCCCATTTTCTTTTACCAAAGTGTGTATCTGTGTTTGTTGTGTGTGTGTCTTCTCTTACTCTGAAATCTGCTGTTGGACGATCTTCAACTGTCATCTCACTCCAAAATCAGGTGTTCATTCCATTTCTGTTGCACTTCCATTGATTTACAGAGGCTACCATAAACTCATGTTTTAATATAACACATGCTTTATTATGCACTTTTTTTTTTTTACTTGTCTATTCTCTAAACTATAAAAAAAAATACAACACACGTAATATAATTTAATATTGTATACCTATAATATATCTTTGTCGATACGATAATGCAAATTTAGTACTGTACAGTCGTAGTGACTGTAGATTTCAGTGTTATTATATAACATATAAAGTAGGATTTTGTTCATGTTTTGGACGTGGAACCATGGCTGATGTACCTACAGTAGATTTTTTAAGTGCAACCTGAATCCTTGTGTGTACCTTTTTAAACTTTTCTGTTCTCTTCTTTTCCTGGTTCTTCTTCTCATCATCTCACCTCATCATTATTTTGTTTTTTTGTTTGTTTGTTTTTTTCCTTTTGTTTTTTGTTTTTTTCCCCTTCCTTTCCTGTCCGCCAGGTTATTAGGCTGCTTGAAAGAGTCACGAATCTAACCAGCGTGAGTCTGTCAGTTCACGAAGAGCTCTGCGCATATTTGAGTCTCGATCCGTGTCGCGCCAAACCCAGAGTGCTTCCTTGCCAGTCAGCTTAGCCTTAACCCTTCTCACCTAGCCTAGATGATTGTCTGTCCAGTGCTTAATTCAGCCTAAAGCCCTTGGCTGAGCTTCACTTTCTGCTGTCTCTACCATTAAAGAGCTGGATCCTTGCAAAGAGCCATCTGCCCTCCTCTGTTACTTAAGCACGTCTTCTCATTGTGATCCTGAGTTATGCTAAAAACGCACATTGCTAACGGCTTCCTTCGATGATCCAAATGTAACAATGCACTAATGTAATGTTCTAACGCAAGAGGAGGTCATTTGGTACTTTTTTTTGGGCATAATGTTTTAGGTAGACGTTTCCCAGTTACACAATAAGTACTACAGTGACCATGAATGCATCACCTTAGTGCTTACTTACGTGATTCAAAAAAAAAAAAAAAGAAAAGAAAAGGCAGTATGATGATGCCATAATCGGATGTAAGCGCATCCTTTATATGTTATGTATGTTACAAGTTTATAGCCTGTAGCTGTGGAAGAGGCATTCATGGCCACACAGTGCTCTTATACTGTACAACCTTGTTGTATGTTCATCTGTGGCATGACCGTGTCCTGTGGCTTTCCCCAGGTACCAGAGTGGACTAAATGCACCAGCAGGAAGGAGCGGAAGGAGAAAAAGGTGGAAAAGCCTTTCTACTCTGACTCAGAGGGAGAATCTGGACCCACCGAGTCAGCTGACAGTGGTAACTTTGGAAAGGATTGGGCAATACAATACCTTGGTGCCTGATACAGAAAATTGTAAACTCTTTCAAAGAATTTAACAAACAGAATGATTTTTGCTGAACACATAACACATTAGGGGTTCTACGCAAATTAGATGTGAAAGGCATAGTTGGATTTCACATTAGAGAGAATGCAAAGGGCCAGGGAGATCATTACCAATGACAGATGTTATAACCCTTCCTCTTTCTACAGAGACGAACTCCAGCAGTGCGTCAGAGAGCGGCAGTGAGGAGAGCGGCTCAGGCTCAGAGAGTGAAGAGAGCGACGAGGAGTCCGAGTCCGATGAGGAAGAGAAGGATAGACAGGAAGAGAAAACCAAGAAGAAGAAGAAGAAAGTAGACAAGAGCAAGTCTAAGAAACCAGAGAGTGCAGAGAGGTCTGATTTAATTCTAAAGACAGTCGATGTAGGAAGAATGGCATTGCATATGTATGCGTATGTACAGTCTGCAGCATAAGTGTGTGGCGGTGTGTTTTCTCTACAGTGATCAAAGCAGTGGGGAAGAGCAGAAAAGAGGCAGGAAAGGAGGGAAGGAGCAGAAGAGACTGTCTGAGTCAGAGAGTGAGGAAGACAGCGAGTCTGAAAGCAGCGAGTCGGAGTCGGAGTCAGAGGAAGACTCAGATTCGGACATGGACACCAGAAAGAAGAAGGTTCGAGTTGTAACACATGCTCTTTAATTCAGTGGTTCCTCTTGTAGGGTTTTCACATAGCTTTTTTTGTTTATTAAATTGAGTTGAGTTACAGTAACACTGATATAATCCTCCAGCCAAACCCATTTTTTTTTTTTTTGCATTACCTTCCTCTACTGCTCCACAGCCCACACACTCAGCTCCTGCACTGCAGCAAGGAGAATTTATCGACAGCATGGAGATCAGTCTAGTCAGAGACTTCCAAGAGGTGTCCATAGTGTGCAGTGGTTTTCCTCCCTCTATCTCTTTAGAAAATGTCAGCGTAGGTTTTATTCCTTGAAGAATACATTAACACTAAAGCACTGACAGAAGCACTGTGCTCTGTTGCTTGTTGAAAGTGTTATAGAGCAAATTCCCCCCTTCTTTTTTGCATCAATCTTCGAGGTGTTTGATTGAGATGCTCAAAGTCCAAAACAAGACAGACATTTTGTGTGTTTTACTCATAGACACCTGCATCAAGACCACCACCTCCAAAGCAGACCAAAAAAGAAAGCAAGAAAGAGACCAAGGAAATGTCTCTGCTAGATCTGGATGACTGTAAGTAGGATCTGTTCATTTGTCTGGAAGGTCTTTGAATTGTTTCGTACCTAGTCTTATTACATTTTACTTTTAAGGAAGCCACTTGCTATAGGTACTATAAGAACAGGGCACAAAAATACTGTAATATTCCATTTTTGGTCCATTCAGTCATTTACTTTGCTAATACTGTATGATCTACCCAGTTGTACGTTTAGCCTTGTTTACAGAAAGGGCGACTTTTACTGCCATTAATAGTTTCTTCTTCTTCGCCTCAGTTGAGCCCACCCCATCGCCTCAGGTGACCCCAGTCAACAACTTCCTGTCCAGCAGTCTGGTGGCAGATCTAGAGGGGCTGTCACTGACTGACACTGTACTCGCCCCCACTGTGAGTTACATATGCCACTCTCTCTTTTTTTTTTTTTTTTTTTTTTTTAAGCAAGTTCCAGAATGATTCCCTCACTTTGCTCATTTGACCCGCAGACCATCGCCCCATCAGGCTCGATGAGGATGTACGAGTTATTGCACCGCATCACAGGAGAGGGTCTGGGGGTCGAGTACTGCTTCAGCAGGCAGCCCTTCAGCCTTGATCCTAACATGGTGGCTGTCCAGATCCAGTTCACCAACAGCACCAGTTCAGATACCAAGAACCTACATATCGAAGAGCCCAAACTGCAGTCTGGTATGAGGATCAAGGAGTTCACTGAAATCGGTCAGTCGGAGGAGTCTTCAGATGCTAATTTTAAATATTATTTTGAGTTTAAAAATTATTTTGCAGTAATTACATGCGTCATAATGCAGTGCTCCAAAATTAGAGGGAACTCATAGACATAGCTAGTCATTCACTCAATCAATCACACGCTCAAATTTAGTCTGACCAAATGACGCTTTCTCTAAAAAGATTCATTCACACTCGCACTCATTTACTCAAACTCACACACACTCGAATTCACTCTCACACAAGCACATACTGTAATTCACACTCATTCAATCACACTCACTCGCACACGCAGAGTAGCTTTGTTGTGCATCATTTTCAAAAAACCCTGATAAAAATGTTTAATCAATGGTTTCACAGATAGAGAAGTGTTCTAAACTATATGCCCAAAAGTATGTGAAGAGCAAACCATCACACCCATATGTGCTTGTTAAACATCATATTCCAAATTTATTCATCCCTTTGCTGTTATAATAACCTGCACTCTTCTGGGAAGTCTTTTTTTGCTAGATTTGATGTGGATTTGTGCTCATTCATTCAAGAGCAATAGTGAGATCAGGAACTGATGTTTGGTGAGGAGGCCTGGGGTGACACTCAGGTTCTTCCACTCTAACCGGCTTAATAATGTCCCTTAATCAGGGACATTATAATATTACAGCATACAAAGACATCCTACAGAATTGTGTACTTCCATATGTAAGAACCACTTATGGATGTGATGGTCAGGTGTCCAAATACTTTTGGAAATATTGTGCATTTTCCTAATTTCATTGTCTCTAAAAGCACATTATCTGATGAGTGCCTGTGTATGCCATTGCAAATTGTGTCTATATAAACTGAAAGAAATGGGAAATGTGCTGCTATAGTGTGAATGTAAAATGTCTAAATCTGAATTTTTTTTTATTTTTTTTTTTGCACTCATTCATAAAACATACAGTGAACATACTGCTAATCACTTCCTAGCTTCCTTTATTCTGATTGATGACAGTGTCACTGTTAAAGGCACAGCAAAGTCCACACTTAAAACTGAAAATTGTAACTATTTTATAGTCTTCGGTCCAGATCTCTAAATTGTCCAAATTGTGAAGATGTCTTCTTTTTTTTTTACCTCAGCCATGGAGGTTATGTTTTCGGTGTGGTTTGCTTGTCTGTAAGCAGGATAGTGAAAAACCTACCAGACTGATTTCCATGAAACTTGGTGGAACGGTGTGGTATAGGCCAAGAAAAAATCGAATACATTTTGGAATGGATCCGAGTTACAGGGTGGCTCCGTGTGTTTAGTTTCTCTGTCGCTAACATTTCAAGATACGGTGTTTGGCCTTGGCGGAAGTCTGCACTCAACAATGCCACACAGTGAAGTTCAGTAGTGACAAAACATAGCCAGTGTAGAAATACAATGACTCCACTGGAAGTATACCCAGACATATAAAGTGGGTGATTTACATATCATAGACGAGTTGACTCTTGTCCTTGGCGGAAGTCTGCGCTCTCAAAGTGCACTTCCTGTTTTTGTTAGAGTATTGTTTCTGGAATAATTGATCTATATGAAAGGGTTAAACGCACATGGAACCATCATGTGACACCAGAGCATACGAGTGGAGCGGAGCGTGAGCAAGTGAGGAGCGGAGTGGGCAGAATTTAGTCGGAGAGCTGAGCGGTGTTTTATTTAAGGACTGGAGCGGTCGTTCTGCCTCGCTCCGATACCGCTCATACCATGAGTCTAATGCATGTCCCAGTTTGCCCAGAATGCATCTGTACAATTATTCATATTTGTTATTTAATGTCAAGGACGACAGGCTTATTTATTTTTTAATGTGCAATAGAAGCACGTAATTTCTTACGGTAGTCTAATTGTGACTGCATATAATTTATGTTCAAAACGTGGATTTTTAGTGAAAGTGAAAGTGCTATTTCGGCTATTAAGCCCACTGATTACTTTATTTTTATGTCATGCCATTGCCAAGCCCGTCCGTTGTTGCACCTGCCTATATGTTGTTTGAAAATAAATATTTTTTGTTCCGAGTGACAATGATATAACGATAAAAGGCTTCGTTTTAAGGTGACACTTGTTAAAGATGCAGATTATTTATCCCTCTTTTAAACTGGAGCGAGCGTGGAGCGATTTTCAACTTTAATGGGGCGCGGAGTGGTACTCAGTGGAGACTCCAAGTGTGAATTTGAGCGGAGAAGCGAGCGAAGTCAATAACCTCGTGAGCGATGAGCGGAAATTCTCATCGCTCCTCTCCGCTCGTAGGCTCTGTGTGACACTTCACTCTGTATGGATTTGTCTGTAAAATATGTTTGCCATGATTAAAGAGTCTGTATTCTAAATTTTTCTGTATGTGCCTCATGGTGTACTGTCTGTTTCCTTTCTCAGAGGTTTTACCTGCGGGAGAATCCGTTACTGTTGTAATGGGCATTGACTTCTGCGACTCCACACAAGCAGCCAACTTCCAGCTTTGGTAAGAAGCAAACATTCAGTCCAACTGAATCTGTGTCAGTATTGATGCTCTGTACGTTTTACCACTTGCTGCGGTTCAAATCCCAGCTTCAACCCTGATGAGACCACTGATCACAGATATAAAATGAGAGTCCTCCACTATGAAGTTTGAGGTTCCTCAGTTCTCCTGCACAGTAACTTCTTCCACATTCATGTCTACGAAACTAGCTGAAGATCACTGAGAGTATTTTCAATCCTCTTGCCTGCTTCTTTTTGTCGTCTTCATCAGCACTCACACTCGGAAGTTCTTCGTGTCCATCCAGCCACCAGTCGGGGAACTGATGATGCCTGCTTTTCTGACGGAGAATGAGTTTAAGAAAGAGCAAGGTGAGATGATCAGATGTTCCTCTGAGTCTAATGTGCACCAGTTCTCCTGAGTTGAAGCACTCAGCTTTATTAGAAACATTTATAATAATAAACGTGATTCTTTTTTTTTATTCTTATCAACTGTCCTTACACTAAGTCTCACTATTATGAGCCAGTCTAGTTTCTGCTCCCATTATTTAATATAACAGATGTATAATATTTAGCGTACAGCATAATAACACTCATTTAGTCACATTGTGTAATTGTGTGAACGTATAAGCAACACTGGATCTCTGAACCAGCTACAAGTACTGAATGTTCCTCTGTCATATGTTTTCGTTTCTCCTTCTGTGTGGGTTCATTTTTGTTGCTGTCCTTTAGAGAAGCTATTACACGGTAAGTTCGCCTTAAAGGCCTGGCTTCTTTACACTGATAGTTTGCCCCCTGCCTCAACCCGAGTCCTGCCCGTCCCGATACACACACTGTCTGTACCTCTGCTTCTAGCCGTGTCGTCAAATTCTAGTGGATGTCATTGCAACACTAAGCATGACTAATTATATCTCATGTAATGTGGGGCCAACATTCAACTGCATCTCACCGGTGCATCACAAAGTACATTTTCCCACAAAATGAGTCCATCAGGCAGCAAAAATAGAGCATATAAGAATTCTCTATTCTCTATAAAAACAGAACATGGAGACATAACTTTATCAGTTTATTTTTAATCCATTTCTGTGAGATATATGAAAATGAAATACAACACAACACAAATAAAATAGCAGATACTGTGTTTGATCATCTGTCATTTAATTTAATCTACTTCCTGTAAGTGACTGACAGATACAGAATAAGTTAGAATCCTCTATTTGCTCTGATGTCTGCTTTATAGTGACTGGAACTCAAAACTGGAACCTCTATCACATTCACAGGCCAATTTATAGCCTCTAGAAACTTTGGAGTTTGTGCATCTTGTGCAGTTTAAGATGCTGTAATTTCTGTAGAGCTTTTATACTAACCTAGACAACTAAACATGCAGTAATGTAGAGCTGGGTCTGTTTTTACACTGCATTAACTAAACTTTATTTAAAC
>JAOVYU010000013.1:3680967-3693446 GCA_025674565.1 Synodontis membranacea | reverse complement strand
AAAACACCTGACTCTAATTTCACCTTCAAATCACCTGCTAATCCTAGAGGTTCACATACTTTTGCCACTGACAGATATGTAATATTGGATAATTTCCGTCAATTAATACATGACCAAGTGAATTATTTTTGTCTCATTTATTTAACTGGGTTCTCTTTATCTACTTTGTGGACTTGTGTGAACATGATGATGTTTCAGGTTAAATTTAAGCAGAAATGTAGACAATTCTAGTTATGCTAGTTATGTCCCCTAGTTGTGCTTCATGGACCCCATGAACGAATGGTCAGCCACTAGTCATTTCACTGCAATTGTGTTTACTTTATAAGAAGTTTCTCTATGTGTGCTTATATAAATGTATATAAACAAGACAAAAAGCAGGTGATGATACTGTATTCTTTTGTTCTGATTGTGAAATGTTTTACAGTTAACATAAAAAACAATCATGGGAAAAAACCCCCAGCATGGACTGACTTCTTCAGTTGGTCATACAAGCTGCACAAAGGAAAAGCCCATCACCTCCGAATGAACCTTACTAAGCTGATTCCTCACTTACAGCTAGCTGCTACTTCACTTACTTATATCAGGTCAGAGTGGATCTCCTGGAACAGGCATTATTTATGGATAAATGTAGAAACACTTTTCTTGATTAAATTGGGTTACACCATCACCCAACATTCTTTGAATAACTGGTGTGGTCGTTTAAAACGTTAAAGCCAGAAAATCAAGGTAAGGAGACAATCTAGTTCTTAGAGATATCTCGAGATCTTAGAGATAGTGTCTGCCTGAAATGTGGAAGGTGAAGAGGGTGTGTGTCTAGGCCCATGAAGATACTTGAAGATACACCGCAACACCAAAATAACCAAATAGTTCACACCTACAAAGATTACTGATGGTGAAATAATGCTGATGATACTGATGAGGTCAAAGTTGTCAGGAAATAATGGCATGGATTCAGGGAGCGGCAATGGGAGATTTGAGATAATCTTGTTTCAAAATGATGCCTCATCAGTGCACTTTATATTCTAGTCAAGTCTAATCAAGTGGGTTTGTATTGTGAATCTTCTATATAGCTTGTATAGATTGAGAAGGTGGTAAGGGTAAGGATGGAAGGGGGATGTCTACTCTCTTCAGCCTCTTCAGGAAGTGAAGATGATGCTGGGCTTTCTTGGCTAGGCAGATGGTAATGAACATCCGAGAGAGGTCCTCTGTAATGGGTACACCATGAAACTTGGATCTTTTGATGCTTTCCACAGTGCTCTGTTGATGTTCATTTGCAAATGGTTTATCCAGGTCCTCCTGCAAGAGAACGATCTTTCATTTTATCGACAATGAGAGATAGATTGTTGTCTCTGTACCATTCTGCTGCTCAACCTCTTCCCTGCATGCTGACTCATCATCGACCATGACTGGAGCATCAAACTCGATGATGTGATTTCAGCTCTACCTTGCAGCCCAGATGAGCCTCAGCAGAGTAAGCAGCAGTGGACTGAACACCCCACCCTGGAGAGCACCGGTATTCAGTGAGGTTGTGCTGGAGGTGAAGGCGAATGGAAGGCGTTTTCCTGTCAGAACATCCCAGATCCAGTTGCAGAGGAGCCCACATGAACAGCATGCCCACGTTGTCCTTTTTGTCCAGCTGGGTCTGAGACAGATGGACGGTGGCAGATATGGGATCCTCTTTTGACCAGTTAGGGTGGTGGGTGTTCTGAAACGGGTCCAGAGTGGTGGGAAGACTGCTCTTGATGATGACAGGTGTGAGTTTAATGGGCGAGTAGCCATTAAGGCAGGACACAGAAAAATTCCTCGGGGGACATTTTCTTCACAGGGATAATGGTAGCCATTTTGAATCCCACAAGAACAACTGCATGACTCAAGGACATGTACAAGATGTTTGTGATAAACTGCTTTAACTGAATTCCATGAGCATATTTTTGGGACAGCATATTATCCCTAATAGGGTAGCACACAACATATATTTGTTACAAAAAATGTCTATTGTCTATTGGTCCAACCAGTTTCACTCCCAGGGTCTCTTGCCTTTAATGAAGCCCAGTAGCACCTGAGAGCAGCCACCTAAGTCCTTATACTTGAAGATTTAAATGTTTTAACTAGAATAAAACATGCATTGTGAGACTTGTTTAACTGTTGCTCCTTTGAACAAAGTTCAGAAGAACAACAGAGTGCTGATTAAATTTCTGTCCCTTTCCCAGCAGGCCGTGACTAGATAAGAATAGACACCTTTTACACTCGTAGTCTGTTTTGGCAGTTCACACACCTCCACAAAAACACAGAACGTTCCAGGATTCTGATGATGTGTGAGTACTGATGTTCTGCGCTCAATACAGGTGTCAATAGGGGGCGCTGATGTGCTATGTGATGTTCAATGCTGGTGTCAATAGGGGGCGCTGATTATCTGTGTGCTGTTCAGTGTTGGTTTCAATAGACGGCGCTGATGATGCAGTGCGCGTTTCAGTGGAGATGTCAGTAGAGGGCGCTGATGAGCAGTGTACTGTTCAGTACAGGTGACCGTAGAAGGCGCTGGTGAGCAGTGTGCATTTCAGCGAAGATGTCAGTAGAGGGCGCTGGTGAGCTGTGTGCTGTTCAGTACAGGTTGACAGTAGAAGGCGCTGGTAAGCAGTGTGCATTTCAGTGGTGATGTCAGTAGAGGGCGCTGATGAGCAGTGTGCGTTTAGGTACAGGTGTCAGTAGAAGGCGCTGGTGAGCAGTGTGCATTTCAGTGGAGATGTCAGTAGAGGGCGCAGATGAGCAGTATGCTGTTCAATACAGGTGTCAGTAGAGGGCGCTGATGAGCAGTGTGCGTTTCAGTACAGATGTCAGTAGAGGGCGCTGATGAGCAGTGTGCGTTTCAGTACAGATGTCAGTAGAGGGCGCTGATGAGCAGTGTGCGTTTCTTACAATTTTTTTCCCCCTGAGCTAAAGTTTTATGCCTCAGCTTTCCTTCTGTTTGGTTATAGTAGGCTGAGAGTGAAGATGGCGGCCGGCTCGCAGCGCAGTCCGCCTCCTTTCCCCGACTCAGAGGAGCAGGACCTAGATCCTGAGTTAGGCGAGGACGAGGACGAGGACAGCGATGAAGGAGCGGACATTTTCACAGGCGGCGTGAGTTAAACTACATCGTGTCCACTAGCTCTGTAAGAGCAACACGGAGACCTGGCTCTCCGCTAAATCGCTAAGCTAACGCTAGCTCTCCGTGTTGGCTGTAAACTTTAGGCGTGAACTCGTCTCGCTAGTCTAGGTTCGCTTAGCTACGTTAGCTAGCCGAAATGTTTCTCCTGCTAGTCAGCTAGCGCTTAGCTAACTCTACTTTAAATCTGCCTCACATGGAGACGACAAGCTAGCTAGGAGAAACTTTAGCTCGCTAGCTGTGCCAGCTTTCATTTTCTGGTTTAAAGAAAAAGAAAGAAAGAAAAAGTTTCGAGACTAGTGATGCGTTAAATTTGACGCAGCAACGTAAACAAACAGACAACCCGAGCTGTGGAGTGACGTGTACAGGACCTGGTTTCTACAGTCAGCTGTAAATCTGCCCTTTTGTGTGAACTTGTCATAAACATGGCCTGGCTGAGAATCATCTGAAGTAGTCGGAGCTCTTTTAGTGCAACAGATGAACATTATACTCTCTGAGGGTTGTGAGATGAAGGATTGCTGGATGTGGAAAAGCTCATGCAAATCCATTCAAGGGAGTGCTGCTCTGCAAAACTTCAGCTCTCTTCCCTCTTGTCTGACATTGTTGACTCTTTGTAAACTCCAGGGTGTAATGTAGTGTGTGTGTGTGTGTGTGTGTGTAGGGGTGTAGTTAAAGCTGTGGCCAAAGTTCTCAACCCCTGCTCGTGGGAAGAACAGAAATCTTTCAAGTGCGATGTCGAACTCGGTTCAGTCGTCCTGTTTTGTCCGTCATGACTTATTTATCTTTTGCTGTCTTTGTTGTCCAGGGGCTTTCTCGTACGCCAGTTCACGTGAGCGCCAGCGAGCCTCCTAAAGACGTCTTCAGCGAAGCCCTAGAAGATCCTTTGAACGATCAGATTGGGACGGACACCAAACCCCAGAAGTTGGCGAATGACGCCAAAGGAGCCGCCTGTGTGGAGGTCGACCTGTTTGCCGATCCTTTAGGCGAGTCTGGGGCTCAACCGGTCCCTGATAAAAACCGCGCGCCTTTAACAGACCTCGGCGAGGCGCAACCAAAGATCCAGAGTTCAGCAGAACAGGGCGATGCTCTTGGTGCACCTCAGAACGACATCAGAAAGTCCAAGGACATTTTCGAAGAGCCACCAAAAGACGGTACTACTAAATCAGGTTCCAAACCTGTAGGCGGTAAGAGAGCACCCGGCGCTGACCTGTTTGGAGATGATGATGATGATGGTGATGACCTGTTCGAGGAGCCCCTGCAAGCTGCGGTGAAGAAACCTCAGGCTAAGGAAGCCATTAAAGCCAGTTCTGACCAGAGTAAGGATGCCACTCCTGCTCTTTTTGACGAGGAGGCCATTAGAGTCCCATCTGCTGCTGCTAAACCCAGCACAGACACCAGCTCCAAGACCAACGGACTGCACTCGGACGAGGACGATCTGTTTACAGGTACTCCGTCTTTGTTTTGACTTCATTCGTCAGGACGTTTTTGTTTCTTGTTGTTTTTTTGAGTTTTGTTTAGGACTTTCGTAGCTCTTCTTGGAAACATGTGATAAGGAAATGTGCTTTCAGCAGTGTGTCTAGATTTAGGAAGAGCAAGGGCAGCTTTTTTTTTCCCCCTTAGTGACCCGATGTTTGCTTTGCTGATGAGGCATTTTAGCATCAAGCTATGGTATTTACTATATAGTGATGTGGCCTGGAAGTGACCTCAACCCTCAGCTCACTTCCTGGGAACTTGAGGCAATGTGTCATGTGTGATCTGCAACATTTTTTCTCTTTTTCCTCCCTCTCTCCCTCCCTCCCTCCCAGAGGCCACTGTTGAGCTGTCTCTCGATAGTCCTCGTAATGTCCACAGGAAGAGAGAAACACAGAAGGCCTCAGCGCCAGCTTCCTCTCTCTCTGCTTCAGCGAGTGCCTCCAAACCTCAACCCAAAACACTAGAGGAGGTACGAAATCCGGCACGACACAAAGCTCTCAAAGCCAGTCTGAGTGTGTTCTTAGATTAAACGCCAGTTAATGCAAATTCAACAGTGTCATTTTATCACCCTCGCAACAGTCTACAGTTGTTCTTGAATGTAAATGTTTTTAGTGTTAAAATAAACAGTGTTTCAGTATGGGGTTGGCATGGATTTGTAGTCAAGGTGAGGGGAGTTTTTTTTTTTTTTTATCTTAAATTCCTACAAAATGAACGTAGATATGATGCCAGGGGTTAAAAAATAAAACAAGGATAAAGAAAAACGTGCTGAGTATAAACAAACACTTAAACACTTAGAAATACTGAAATACGCTCTTGAGTTTCTGTATATAATAAGTGAGTTCTTCTATATAATATCAGGAGACGGAGCATCCTATTTGCACAATCAGCAAAAAAAAGGCAGAAAGTCCTTGGATAATATTTCTGATGTGAGCTGTAGTATTATTTCCTCTCATATCAAACGTTATTTGAGTCTGCCTAGTGTTTTTTTTTTTTAATCTCAGTGTTTTAACGTGACTGTTGTGTCTCTAAACTGATTTCACATCCTTTCTTATCCTTGATCTTGGATATATCGTCTTGTACATGTTGAAGCAAATAAAAAATTCCTACTTAAAAGAGTTTCTACCAGCGACCAGACCGTCTTGAGTAATGGATAAGAGTAAAGTGCATTAGCGCCAAGGTGCGGACGACAAGTACAGTCAGGTCCAAGTGTTTGGACAAAAAAAAATATCGTGGTAGTAGTTTTTTTTTTTTTTTTTTTTTAAACATAGTCTGTCCATATTCACTGGCTCAAAAGTAACTGGACAAACTAACAATTTATAAATATAAGGATGACTTCTAATACTTGGACGCAAATCCTTTGCAATCAGTGAACCACATGTTGAGGGTTCCCAAGAGCAGATGCGAAGTTCAGTCAATTTCAAACCGTTTATCTCCGTAATTAGTCACGAAATGATGAGTAAACAGGTCACAAAACTGCTTATCGGTCAGCCGTACAATTACTTTTGGGCCTGTGAAAACGGAAAGACTGTGTCATACCTAAACAGGTAATTTAAAATTCTTGTTAAATGCCTTGAATTAAAGATGAAATTCTACACTTTTATCCTTTGTGGTGGTGTACAAAAAAAAAGCCATCTCTGTACAGATATTTATGGATCTGGCTGCATGTAAGCAAGCTGAAAAAGAATGACTTTGACATAAGTTTTAAATCAGAAGTAGTTTCATTTTCTCTGGTTGTATGACGGATTAGTGTATTAACAAAGATCAACAGCCTGTGGAGATCCTTGGATGGTCATTTTCTTAACCTGCTCACGTTTCTCTCTCCCTTGTTCCGTCTCCTACACGCACAATACAGCTGGAGGAGGAAGAAGAGAAGGAGGACAAATTTGATTTGAACATTTCCGTTACAAACCCAGAGAAAGTGGGTAAGTCCGTCCTTTACAATTCCTCCTGGCTGACCTCAGAGGAAGTTATTTTGGTGAGAGTGTCTTTATTACCGCGCTCTGCAGTAGGAAGTGGAATATCAGCACCATAAAGACAATTAAATTGTTTAGTGTGTGTGTGTGTGTGTGACCCGTGAGACAATGCTTAACAAACAGTGAGAATATTTCACTTCCTAATTTTGGCCTGTGCCAGCTAGCTTTGGTTTCCTCTGCCCTTCCCCCCACATGCGTAAAAGTAGGCCAATGCTGGAGATCTTCATCCAGTCTCCTTTAGCTGTACCTCCAACCGTGGTTGGCTTTGTAATTCACATAAAATGTTTTAACAGGTCACGCCGGCAGTAACGAAGCATTGGTTGTTTGCACTGTCTGACTCACTTCTCCTCTTTCCTGCAGGTGACGGTATGAATGCCTACATGGCCTACAGAGTCTCCACACAGGTATTTGCCTTTATTCTGTCCAAAATATTGGCTTTTTTTATTCCGAGTGTATAAGTGAAGTCTTCACTGCATGCATGTAGCACGCGTGTGTGTTCAAATTCTAACTGTATATCTCTCTCTCTCAGACGACGCTGCCCATGTTCCGCAGTAAGCAGTTCACAGTACGCAGGCGCTTCAGCGATTTTCTGGGCCTCTACGAGAAACTCTCAGAAAAACATTCACAGAATGGATGCATTGTGCCTCCGCCACCAGAGAAGAGCATCCTGGGTATCTTGGAGTTATTTTAGACAACGACCGGTTGAATTTTTTCCCTTATTTGTTTTACCCAAGCTCAGCTGTCATGTGTACTGTTTTTGAAAAGGAATGACCAAAGTGAAGGTGGGAAAGGAAGACCCTTCGTCAGCCGAGTTTGTCGAAAGGAGGAGAGCAGCTCTAGAAAGGTTATCCTCCCTACAGCTTCATTTTCAGTTATGGATTTTATGTTGATCGTTCAATTATAACAGCGGTTGGTTGGTTTTTCTCTGAACGATTGCTCAGGTACCTCCAAAGACTCGTGTCTCATCCATCTCTGCTGCAAGACCCGGATTTGAGAGAGTTTTTAGAGAAAGAGGAGGTATCTCTCTCTCTCTCACGCATGTTCTAGCTGTTTATCATTTATGCATTAAGACATTAGCGAAATGGCCAAACGTATGTGAACGTCTGAACATCACACTCGTATGTGCCCGTTCCAAACCCATGGGCGTTAACGTGGCTGTTCTAATAGCATTCATTCTAATTTCCACTAGATTTTGGAGCGTGGCTGTGGGGATTTGTGTGATCAGGTACTGATTGACGGAGTAGGAGAAGGTCTGGGGTGTTCACTTCCAGCCGTCCTTTCTGTTCATTACAAAGTTGGGTTGCGATTAGGGCTCGAGGAACTCAAGTTCTTCCTTTTCAACGTGCACCATGTCTTCATTTGTGCACTCGGGCGTTGTCCTGACAGGTCTGGGTCTAGTGACGTTCTAGATAATTCTGTGCTTCAGACACTGTGGCCACATGTAGCGTTGACAGTCAGGTGTCCACATACTTTTGGCCGTAAACCGAAGTTAGTATTTTCAGAAAAAAAAGTCTGAAGTTTGTGTATTACCTCAACGTAAGTGTACTGTGTGCCATGTTCTGTCAGTTACCCAGGGCAGTTAGCACCCAGGCGTTAAGTGGAGCTGGGTTCCTCAAGATGATCAACAAGGCCACTGATGCAGTCAGCAAGATGACCATCAAAATGAATGAGTCAGACGTTGTGAGTATCGCTGCTGCTGCCAGAGTGATGAGTCAGTCTTATTCAAGCTACCGCAACGGATGACCTCTGATGTATTTGATTATAAGTGGTTGAGTGTGCTAATATGTGTCTGTCAGTGGTTTGAAGAGAAGCTGCAGGAGGTAGAGAGTGAGGACCAACAGCTGAGGAAGCTACATATCATGGTGGAGTCCCTCGTTACCCACAGGAAAGGTAGATTCATGTGTTTTTGCACTACTTGGGGTACATCAGTGCTGACACATCTGCTCGATATCTGGTGGTGGCTGGGTGTTTAATATTAAGAAAGTAAAGTCATGCTTTACTCAATGTAATGATTGCCTGCTTTCCACTGTTAATGACATTGTGGTGTTCTGTACTTGCTATTTTGCATCGTCTTAGACATGCACATAGTCCGCGTCTGTTATCTCACGTTTCTTTGCATGTTTTTTTTTTTTCCCCTGTTTATGCATGTATGTGTATTGGATAATTAAAAACGAGTTGTCTCTTTGCAGAGTTGTCTATGAACACAGCAGTGTTTGCAAAGAGCGTGGCAATGTTGGGTAGTTCGGAGGATAACACTGCTCTCTCCCGAGCTCTGTCCCAGCTGGCCGAAGTGGAGGACCGCATCGAGCAGCTTCATCAGGACCAGGCTTCTAATGACTTCTTCGTCTTCGCTGAGCATCTTGCAGACTATATCCGCTTGCTCGGGGCAGTCAGGGTATGCGGACACGCGTGCACACATTCACATCGAAGCACAGAGGACAAACTTTGTGCTCAATGTAGTTTCAGCACTGACACCAGTTCACTAAGCTGGAAGCTTTATTATAAACCATGGCAGACAGCAGGGCAGTTTTCGAGATTGCTACAGTTAAGCCGTGCGTCGTGTTTTCAGAAAGTTAGGACTGATACTATGGCCAGACGAGTTTCACAGATTACCAGCTGCTGCTGAAAACTTTAAAGTGCTTTAGCTCTGAGTGTGTATGTATGGTCCAGGCTTGCTTTGACCAGAGGATGAAGGCATGGCAGCGCTGGCAGGAGGCACAGAACATGCTACAGAAGAAACGAGAGACCGAGGCCAAGCTGCTGTGGGCCAACAAACCAGACAAACTTCAGCAAGCCAAGGACGAGATCACTGAGGTAACATGCAAACCAAATGGTGTACTACACGAAAGGGATTCGATGCTCAACTATGTAACGAGATCTGTTACAGTTACAGCCGAATGAGGTTCTGTCTTGTCCCGTATCGTTTTTGTCTCTCCATTGAATTTAAATAAAAATAAAATGTAGAAATCAGAAGCCATTCCATGTTCTGTTTTGTTTAAACAGACTTGCTCAAATGTAGAAGCAAGAGATCATTTCGATGTAGTCGTTGTTCCCCGAATGCGCTGATGTGACTGATGTCGTGTGTTGCAGTGGGAGTCTAAGGTCAGTCAGTACGAGAGGGACTTTGAGAGAGTATCTGCCACCGTACGAAAGGAAGTCATCAGGTTTGAGGTGGGCATGGACCAGAAGCTTTTAGGCTTGCAGACTTCTTGGAAAGTAATTGTGCAGTGCTTGGAAATAAGCTTGTTTATGGTCACAAGCATTAAGGTTTTTTTTCCCTGACTTTTCTGAAACAGAAAGAGAAGGCTCGGGATTTCAAGAAACAAATTGTCAGATATCTGGAGTCGCTGTTGAATTCACAGCAGCAGGTAAACATTTTAAGCTTTTTTTTTTTTTCTTTTCTATATGCTTGTTCTGACAGTTACTGTGATTAAAAACACTCATTATTTCTCTCTCTCTCTTTTTTTTTCTCTCCCGCATGTAGCTGATCAAGTATTGGGAGGCA
This sequence comes from Synodontis membranacea, assembly GCA_025674565.1. Classification (NCBI taxonomy): domain Eukaryota; kingdom Metazoa; phylum Chordata; class Actinopteri; order Siluriformes; family Mochokidae; genus Synodontis; species Synodontis membranacea. The sequence continues at coordinate 3,683,353 of JAOVYU010000013.1, read as the reverse complement.
TTCTTGCCAGAGGCAAAAGCAATTGCATGATGGCGGCGTACACAAATACACACATACATACACAGGCCTGCTTAAGACTGAGTCTGCCTTTTCTATACACTTTACCTCTTGCCTATAAACCAAGAGACATAATGCAAAGGGAAAGAGAGAAACAATTGATATATTTTTTTTCTCATTAATCACCAGAAGCTTGTACTCTTTGATTTAACTCTTCTGTTAAGTTTTGTATATTTTTTTCATTTAACCACCACCTTTTCTTTTCGGCAGAACTAGTTTTAGGGGTGTGTATGCACGGTGATGGGACAGGAGCAGTCTGATGTGTGCATTTTTTTTTTTTTTTTTGTAAAAACAAACAAGAATAATATGGATAGTGTTCAGAGATAGGCAGGTGCCATTAGTGTGCATAGTGTCCACGCCACCCAGGGGAAGGACGGACTCTGAGATAAAGCACGTCAGCAGTGCTAATGGTTTACAGTAGTGGGCCCTCTCCTTCCAAGCATAAGAGATATCACTTTCTACCCTTTTGTCTTCTGTCCTCCTTCTCCTTGCCCCTGCACTCCCGCCTTCTCCAATTGACTAATGAGACGAGCTTGGTTAGAGTTTGGAAACTGGACCATTGTGAGCCTCTGCTCCATCTTTAATGTTTTGATTGAAATAATTATACATCATGGTAACAGGCTATGGGTGTTAGAGAGGCTGTTCTGTGTGAAAGAGCACTAAAGGGCAATGGAAATTGCTTTCTCTGAGCAAAAAAAAAAAACCAACAAATTTTTATCAATTCATGAAATGTTAAGTATTAAATGAATAATTTCCTCAGTGTCTGTCATTTGGAGGAGGAGTTCTTTTACTTTACCTTAGCCAAAATAGAATGGAGACTGAGAAGACCATAATGAAGTCTATTTTAGTTACTCGGAGAGAAAAACGTCATACCAAAAGCTGAAATCCTATGTCAATATCTCATGGCTTTTAGCAGGTGACATTCCGCACTTTGGCTGCACTTTGGATGTAGAGGCGTCATATTTTTGACTTGAAAAGAAAACCTGAGATAAATTGCAATTAGAAATTGTGTACTTAAATACAGACTGGTTAAGCACTTACGCTATCGACCAATGTTACTCTGGAAAAAGTTGCCCGTGAGTCATTCTTTAAGCGTGTTTTCCTAAAATGGTGTCTGTTTTGTGCTGGACATTTTGTCAGAGCCACTCTTAATCCATGAAATTAATGAAACCGCGTTTAAGGCAGTGTTACATTGCTTATTGTTTTGTTCAGTAATTGTTTAAGCAGAGATATAGGCCTTAACATTTTCATTTCAATAGCCTAATCCATCATGCACTTATCATGAGTTTTTATTTTATTTTTTTTCCCTGAAAGCGATAGTCCTGGTATGTGGCATGTCAGAATGATTATCCTTCCTCCAGTACGCTGCTGAGCTAACAGAATATGTTGTATTTGATAAGAAATATCTGCATATCATTCCTCCCTTTAATAAATAGTAAAGACAGTTGGGATTTTTTTCCCCCCTTTCAGATTGTAATGTTGGACATTCAAGTGGGACTTTGTTAGTGAGAATCTAAAGGTCGTGCTCGCTTGTCTGACATGTTAGTCTTTTGAACTGCCATATATGTTTGTAAAGGTTTACTTGTTCGTCTGTATTTTTTTAAATCTTTCAACCAAGCTGGTAGATATTGCTTATGCACACCTTCTGTTGAGAAACACAATAAAGATAGTTTTAAAGGATATCTCTCTGTTGTCCTCTGCTCAACTCTTAAACATTTCATGAATTTCATGGGCCGTGATGAAACAAACAAACAAAAAAAGTTAGGGATGTTCGGCTCACTGGTTTTCGAGGCATGTGGGTTCACGCTCAGGATGGCAGCTTACCTGACTTTGCCTTCCACTGCTGATCTGCGATCCTGGTCTTGCGCAAAATTCGTTTTCGTTGGGTTGCATTACCAAAGCTGACACAAGACCGTGAGTTTTTCACATGCTTACAGTAACAAGGTTACTTTTCTGTCCTCACCTGCTGCCGTTTGTGTTTGACATTTCTAATCAGGATTACAATACTACATTACTAATTCCGATGAACGATGAAAAGAAACCTACATTGTTATATAATATATGAATGAATCTAATGTACAATATAATTGTCCATCTGAATCCCTTGAATAGATTTCAGTTCAAGCCCGTTCCTCTTTCTGATAAGGAAACGTTACCTTGCATACAACCTCAATGAGACAACTGAGAGTGACTTTTCTCTCTGCAATTAGTTTCTCACAGACACAAATCTCCTGTGTCCCCTACTCTGTGATTGATTTCATCAAAATGATCCAAGTCCAGCCGAACCAGTTAATTACATATACTTCCAAAAAAAAAAAATATATATATA
>JAOVYU010000013.1:3621684-3651370 GCA_025674565.1 Synodontis membranacea | reverse complement strand
ATATATACATACACATATACATATACACACACACACACACACACACACACACACACACACATACACACACATATACACACATATACACACACAGAAAGGATATATTTTTTATAAGTGAGACCAAAAATACGCAGTGTAAGTATGTCTCTGTCCTGACTCCAAAGGGCTTTTGAAAGGGCTACCTGATGGTGGTAAACCCTCAGAATGGAGAAAGCTAAGGCTAAGGTCAATCTCCTCCAGCAGGATGTCCATAATGTGGCCTGGTTTTACTGGAGTACTGTGAGAGAACAGTGGGTCATCATCCCTGCAAGGTCATCCAAAGCAAAACTCTATTCATATAGGTAGATCTTTAATATAATCTATATTACAGTGAAAGTCAAACAAAATAATCTATTATGTACATCTCTAGGGTTGTATATGTAACCTAAAGAGGTTAAATCACCTGTGTAGTCGGCCATCTGCGTTTCTCCCTTTGCTGGGAGAAGTGACAGCGTTTTCTACACTGCTCAGCACAGCCGTCTGAGTGTTCAGAAACCGGTACAGGCTGCTGATGCTGTCCTGAAACTCCGTCATCTTGCTGTCCTTCCCAAACGTTTTGAACGCTACTGCTTCAAACACCTTGCAGTCCAATAGGGCCTGACACACACGTACTGCTTTGGCCCTGGGCACCTCGGCGTCTCCCAAAACCTTGTTCTCGTTGATGTAGGCTTGGATCACAGTAACTGCATCCGAGCCCACAAAGCAATTGTCATGAGATTTCAGGAAGTGACGTCGCCGCTTCACCTTTACCTCTGACTGGAGGTGAGAGATCAGTCGGCTCCAGACGAAGCCGGTTTGGCACGGAGTAACGCGCACTTGCTGATCTACAGAACGAGACCTCATTAGATATCCTGCCACTGCCCATCACGCTCCAAAGGCCAGATGCTAAAGGACAGAGCTTAAAAATGTTTATGAAGATATTACAGAAAACCTGCTTTGTTGAAATAAAGTTTTTTTTAAGCAGCACAAAAAAAGTAAGATTTCAACTTTTCAACAATTCCTTGCCTACTTTACTTTTCTTGAAATCATTTCTTATTTACATAAATTGAGCTACCAAGTTGTTGTTGAGAGAAATCAGAGGAGAATGGCCAGACTGATTTGAGGAAGGCTGACAGCAAGGCTACAGAACTCTTTAGAACCGTGGTGAGCCGAAAAGCATCTCTGAGCAAGTTTGTATCGCTTACATTTGCACCTCCCTTCCTCCAAGGAAAAAGAATGAATGAATTCAAAAATATTTATTAAAAATAGCTGAAATGAATAAAACAGTAAACAGTAGATGATACACGGTGAATCTACAGAATAATAATAATAATAATAATAATAATAACAACAATAATATGTACACATCATGTACACTATACAAAGTACAAACAACATTATGAGAAGAAGAATACACATTTTATAACTTGCTCTAAACAGAAGTTCAATATCTAGAGCTGTAGCTATGCTGAAAACTAAAACAAATCATCATCTTTGCTGTTCTTAGGAACTTTAAAAACCTTCAAATGCAACATGATTCTTTTATTTTATTATTTATTTATAATAAAATATATACAGTCAGTTTTATACAGTTAGTTGTCTGGACACTAAGTTGAAGATTTACTATTATTATTATTATTATTATTATTATTATTAAATATACAGTACCAGTATAATCAGTTTATGCAGTTTTAAATGTTCCAAAATGCTTTTTTTTTCTTTATTCAGATGTAACAATTTGTAGCCCAACCTCATTAATTCACAAAAAGATTAGAGTCATATTCTGAAGTCTGGAGAATTCTGAATTGTTTAACTAAATAAAATAAAATCAAGGTTCTTTACCGGCAGGATGGTGTAAGGGGCTGTACAGTTTCCCTGCTAGGTTTAAACCAGCAGCTCGCTCTTTCACACTCGCCATAGTTTCTGTCTCTGCCAAACAAACCGACACCAGCTGTTCATCAAAACTTCAGGCTCGCGCGTTTTCTTTGAAGATATTTTATCAATTAACTAATCTGTTTCCTATTGGCTAACAGCTGCATGGCTCGCCTCAGCCAATCATCGTTAACCAATAATTGGCCCTTGCATCCTATAGGCTATATCCTAAATCGCCTATCGCGCCTCACTCAACGAGTAAACAGTGAAACCATGCTGTTATTGACATCTTAGTACACTATGTAGCATGGTAGCCTAGTATACGCGGTTTGAGATGTGGCCAAAGAGCTATAGCAGAGTTTGTACGGAAGGTGGCAGCAAAGTACATTTTTTTACAGGAGCAAAAAAAAAAAAAAAAAAAAGCTTTCCTCCTGCATCCTCCAGTGCTCTTTGGATTCTTTGTTGTTGTTGTTGTTGTTGTTTTTTTTTTTAAAGTTTGTACTCGATGTACAAAGTCACTGAAGCTTTTGGTCATTTTGGTAGCTGGTTGTGCATGTTTGGACATCTATCTATCTATCTATCTATCTTACAATTTTACAGCCTCAGGTTTGTGAGGTTGGCTAACTTGGTTCTCCTCAAAACAGAAAATCAGTGAACACAGGTGTACACACCCACCCACACCCACACAAAGAAGTAATTACTTTTAACCAGTTCAGGAGGAAACCGGAGAACCCAGAGGAAACCCACGTGGACACAGAAACTCCACACAGACAGTAACCCAGGTTGGAATCGAACCCAGGGCCCTGGAGGGACCCTGGCTCAGATTTATTTACTTCAAAGGAGCCTATCTGCATTCTTATGAAAAGCATTTCAGTAATTTTGTCAATATCTGGTACACATTTTAGACTCTGCATAGCTGTTTGTTTGCTCTGACACAAGGTTTGCATACATCTCCTGTAAATAACCTATTATATGAAAATAAAATTGAGATGATGAACAGTGTTGATGCAAATACTAAAAGTGTTTACAATGATATCATTCGTTATTCCTAGAGTCTTCTATTAATACAAACTGCCTGCCTGTGTGTCTGTTTATTCCCTCTATTTCTCCACTCCTTCTGTATTCTCTTGTGTACAACCTTTCAGCCGCACTACTCTCATCTCTCTCGGCCGCTGGCAGCAGGCTGGATTTTCCGTCTCTGAAGCAGGTGGACCTCTCTCTCTCTCTCTCTCTCTCTCTCTCTCTCTCTCGTCCACATTCAAAATATAAGATGTGCCTGCAAACTGTCTGCACGTCAGTCACGTCAACGCTAGACAACATGCACGCAAATTGAGTGCCAATGGAAAACATGGCTCTGTGTGTGTACATATTTGTAACGGGAACCCAGTATACAGGCATGACTGGTAAACCACAAGAACATTGACCTTGCATTTTACAGGTCCTGTTGGAAAAAATGAAAATGAAAAAAACAGTCACATCTCTCTCTCTCTCTCTCTCTCTCTCTCTCTCTCTCTTACACGATGCATATGTATCAGGGCCAGGTTTGTGGTTCTGCTTAGTTGATGCTTATGTTAATGATTAAGATTAGGTTTTGAGTTAGTACCAGGTTCAGAAAATGTTAGCAATTATCAACTGGATGTATTGCTTACATTATTTAGTTTGCACTAATCTAACCATAAAAATAATGTGAGTATGTAGCAGAGAGAACAGAGGGACACATCCTTGCGGAAAAGAAACAGATAACAATAATGGATGAGCTAAGTGCTCCAGAGAAATATTTATAAAGGAGAATGGCATTAAATAATGACAAAAGGTAACAACAGAGCACACCTGGATGGGCATACAGGGCAAGGAGTGTGCTGTTTGGAGAGATATAAATAGAGATCTGAGTCATCAGGCAGCTTAATCCTTCCTTGTAACCTGCATCTTTTGGTCTTATTCTAGTTGAGCGTGCTCTCTGTCTCGCTCGCGCTGCAGTTCTGTGTCGGAGGGCTTCACTTTCACTGGCTCTCTTTGTGTGCAAACACTGCTAACAATCTTGAAATGATTGCAGTCAGTGGCCTGTGCCAAATGTCTGCAGGGGATCAAATACATGAATAAAATATCTTCAAAGAAATCTTTGTTCAAAGCCCAGTAGAAAATGAGAGCTTCAAATATCAGTGGGATGAGTGCTGAATGGTTTTACTGAATGGTTCATGGTTGACTTCTATGCTCATCGAATTTGTTACATAGCATCTTTTTCCACACATATAACTCTTGAGATGGGAAGTTTTTATTTGTGGTGTACAAAGAATGCATGTGCAGTGAAGGACCATAGCAATTCTTACCGCATTCTTCACGTAACATGTAACATAACTTTTTTTTTTTTTTTTTTTTTTTTTTAAATTTTGCCATCTGATGTCTTTCTAAAATCTTCCCTAGAACCACGTGTACTTTTTAATGATAGTCTTCCAAAAGGCCCAGGGTGAGTGCTGTTTCTAATTTGGTTATTGCAAATAGCTGCAGAGTTAGCTTTATGACTAAATTACAGCACTGGATGTCCTTTAGCAAGAGCACTCCTGGATATCCTTTAGTAAGTGAAGAATTGGCAGGGTATGACTGACTATTGCATTTTCATCATGTTTGACTCTTGATATTTTAGACCAGAGTGCATATAAGGCCAAGCTTTGACTGTGATGCAAATCTTGGACACACACACTCACACACACACACAGTTACTATTTCAGCTTACGCTCCACTGACCCACTGCAGACCAAAGCACCACATGTCCCAGATTCCTGAAACTTCTTGGATCAAACAGACTCAGACTTCCTTTTGTCCAATCAGTAGGGGCATGCAGTGTATCTAAATCAAACAGACACAAACAAAGGAAAACAAATCTGATCTGGAGTGACAAACTTAGCTTGGGTAAGTTTTCAGCATGTCTGAGTACATTTGTGATGCAGTGTGTGTGTGTGTGTGTGTGTGTGTGTGTTTTGGGACCTGGAGCAAGCTTCACTGTGGCCACATCGGAATGCAAACTTGCACAGAGCCAACGAAAACTCCAAAGACCAGCATTCAGTTCTAAGTCCGCCTTTTAGATATCAGAGTTAAGTACACTTTTGATGAATGATTTATCAGAGAACAGGATACAGGAGTGTGTGTTAACAGATGTGAGCTGTAGCACCAGCATGCATTTTGTAAATTCTTTTCTAAGCAAAGCAGTTTTTTTTCTAAATGCCATGTTCTCAGTGTTTTACACATTGTTCTACTTGAAGCAGTGTTTACTATAATATATCTTGTTTCAGGATTCTTTTTAAGTTAATGGATTTCCTGAAAGACTGTAGGTAGAATTCTCCAACAGAGCATTCTTTAGAAGTTTAGTAGGTGCTCCATTTGGAGCCTTATTTTTGCTAGGAGAAAAAAAAAAAACGTAGCCAACAATGAAACCTTCTAAACAAGAGGATCAGCTGCCCCATGCATTGTGAATGTTCCGTGGAAAGAAGACTTTATACACTATATACCCAAAGCTCTGTAGACATCTGGCCATTACACCCATATGTGTTCCTCCACCAAACTTTTGTCACAAAGACAGAAGCACACAATTGTAATTAATGTCTTTGTGTGTTGCAGCATTACAGTTTCTCTTCTCTGGAACTAAGACGCCCAGACCTGTTCCAGCATGACAATGCCCCTGTGAACATAATGAGCTCCATGAAAACAAGGTTTACCAAGGTTGGAGTGGAAGAACCCTGACCTCAACCCCACTGAGCATCTTTGTGTTAGATGAACTGGAACACCAACTGCACGCCAGGCCTCGTCACCCAACATAATTGCCGGACTTCACAAGTGGATGGGCAAATCCCCAGAGCCATGCTCCAAAATCCAGTTGAAAGCCCTCCCAGAAGAGTGGAGGCTATTACAACAGTAAAGGGGTCCAACTTCAATAAATGTCCATGGTTTTAAAATGGGCTGTTCAACAGTGACATATGGATGGAGTGGTCAGGCATTCACATACTTTTGTCCATGCAGTCTATTTTTAAGCATACTATTCTTAAAAGGTTCCTGTTAATACCCTAATGGCGTCTACAGACTGAGATTTCAGCGACAGAGTGCAACATGGATCTAATATACTTTGGCACAACATCAATTTTTATGTATGAAGGCTTTATGATGATGACACCTAATGATGCATGCCTATATACAAGAATAAAACGTCACCATCCATCTGAAGTGCTATAGTGGTAAGCAATCCAAGAAGGTCTAACTGCAGACACACAGCACTGCCGGGTCACACCTACTACATGACACCCCCACATTGCGGAGCTGCCGTCTTTCACACTTCACCACCCTTATTAGACCTCAAGTAAAGGATAGGGTCAGGGTTAGGGGTAAGGGTTAGGGTTAGGATTTGGAACTTGCGGCAGCACTTCCAGCTGATAACACGCATTGTCTCATTGGCTGTGTACCACGAGTAAAGAGGGTGTGTCTCGTCTGCTCTGAGGCTGCAGATATAACCTTATGAAGCTAAGCAAAACCATTTGGGTTTGGCACCACTGTCACGTTGATCAGTGCATCAGTTCATGCTGCATCCCTGTTGATTGGTTAGTAGCAGTCACTCTATAACAGGGGTGTCAAACCTGTCCAGAAAGGGCTGGTGTGGGTGCAGGTTTTCATTCTAACCAAGCAGAAGCCACGACTGATTCCACTTGTTTAATCAGTTGATCTTGACTTTCAATAGCCTCAGCCATGGCTTTTGTTAGAATGAAAACCTGCCCCCACACCGGCCCTTTCTGGACAGGTTTGGACACCCCTGTTCAATGAGATGCTCATCCTAAACTACCAATACTGTCATGGAATGTATCTCAGGCCATCTTTGGTTGCAAGACCGTGAGAAAAGTCATAATTGAACCTCTCTTACACGATTTTGGATGGATCTACGACCAAAGATATCGTCACGTTTCTTTCACGTTGGTCATCTCTTTTTGTCTGGGTCAGCCCAATATCCCCGCTATAAGACTCTTGCTTTGTTCTTCTGGAGAAATCCTGAAAGATGGTAGGAAGAATTGGCAACAGAGAGTTCTTTAGAATATACTGTTGGCGCTCCATTTAGAAGCTTGATGGTAGAAAGGTTCTGCAAAAAGAAAAAAAAAAAAAAAGAAAAGTAAAGAAAAGAAAAAAAAAGAATAAATTATCCTCAGTCAAACAATGATACCTTATTGACTGTCACAGGATCCATGTACTGTACATGCACTGTGGGGAGTTAAGAAGAACCACACTGAGGTCAAAAGAACCCTTCATGTCGCTCAGATAAGGCTCTTCATGTGGTTCTAAGGGTTCATTGAGACAATCATTCTCGCGGTCTGTTTAATTACGGAGGTTATTAGGACGCATTGTCTTGTCTTGGTCGCGTGACAGAGGGAACCTACAGAGGGCCGGGGTGGACTACAAAAGGCACGAGCGATGACTCCGCCTCTCCGCTTCTTGTCTCATTTTTTTTCTCCCCCTTTCTTATTCCTGTGCGTGAGGCAGGAGAGAGCAGACAGACACAGAGACACGGAGGAGAGAGAGAGAGAGAGAGAGAGAGAAAGAGAGAGCTCCACCATGGCCATGTTGCAGAGGGCGCAGCTGTGTGAACGCGCCAGCAGCCACGCGCATCTCGCCTCGACGTGGTCACGGAGCGCCGCACGCGCCGCAGACGGAAGCCAGATGAGCGACTCCGAGGCGCGCGAGCCGCCGACAGAATGAGGCTCCTCCGCCGCACGTCCACCGCCGAGCCCGGCGCTGCTCTCACGGCAAGCAGTCACGCTTTAGATGTTGTTTTTTCTTTTTTTTTTTTTTTTACTTTTTCTTTTTTTTTTTTTTTGGGGGTGAATTCGAGCAATAGAAATTGATGGCTATGCGGCGTCCCAGGTAGACAAAGAAATACCGGGAGGGAGGCCATGGTCAGATACCGAGAACGCAAAGTGACGCTCGCTCATGTGCGCAGGGAATAGATGAAATAATATTATCGCATAGGCAAAATGTGTGTGTTTTTGTTTTCTTAATGCAGTGAATTAAATAGGCTTTGCCTAACAGCAAGTGTACTAGTAATAGGACAAAAAAAAACAAAACAATTAAGTGTCCAGATCGTAATTGACTTTATTAGTGTTCATATTAAAATGCCTCTCCTCATGTGCACGACAGGTCAGTTGACACGCATAACGACCCCATCCTCTTTTTTTTATACCGCGTCGGACCTTTTTTATTTCTAGGGAATAGATTTTAGATAGATGGATAGAATAGGCTATAGGGAGAATAACAGTACACCAGGCGCAATATGAAGGATCACTAGAGATCTTTTGTAATCTCCGACAGTTATCGTTATTTTATATGTCGGAATATAGCATAATATAACGTTATATAGTACAAGCAGACGTCTCGTGGTTTGTTTGTTTGTTTATTTATTTATATACATATACAAAAATATATACATATATATATATATAGCTATATATATTACACTTCTAGGCTGTTAACCCTATTATTGATAGGCTAGATCGGAGCTAAGGTAGTAGAATAAACGTTAATCAGGAGGGAAGAGTTGATGTCCTGCGTGGACATGGATGTGAGCCGGCCAGAGGTCGAGGCGCTCCAGGACTCGCCGGGGAAGCCGGGAGCCGATGAGCCGCTCGCCGCTTCGCCTCAGTCGGCCGGGGAGAGAGAAAGTCAGCGGAGCTCAGGAGTGAAGAAACACCACCATAAACACAACCTGAAACACCGCTACGAGCTGCTGGAGACGCTGGGCAGGGGCACGTACGGGAAAGTGAAGAAGGCCATCGAGAGGCACTCAGGGAGAGTGGTGAGTGTGCCTTAATCCTTTCCAACTTTCCACCAGAAATCCCCCGGCTGGGATGCGCCTCACCTGGTGGTGCAGTGGTTATCACTGGGGTTTGCAAGTTCCCGCTCTTGCCGGCAGTGGGTTTCCTTAGGGTGCTCCGGTTTCCTCTCCCACAGTCCAAAGACCTGCGGGTCAAGTGTCCTCTCTGAATTGCCCACGTGTGTCAATGTGAGCACGTTTGTCTCTCAAGTGTTATCCATATGATTGATAGGCCCAACCTTCCACACTGACCCGACGTAGAACTTTCTGAAGAAGCCTACACAATCTTACCCATATGCTCTGACACTGATACTAGTTTTAAAATCTTCAGGATTTTTTTTTTTTTTTTTTAATCTTCCCTAAAGTATAGCCCTAGTGAAAGTTGGCAGGAAAAAAAACTGCACACAGCAATTACTGTAACGAGAACAGCTGGTAAAATGAAGTACTGCGGGTTTTTTTTCTCTTTCTCTCTCTCCTCCAGGGAATTGATTAGCTGTGGTCAGCAGCACGCATGCGCAACGTGTAACCACGGCTGCGGGCACGCGCTCGACCAGCTGTTTCTCGATCCTAACGGCGCGTGATGAGGATGTGCGGCGCTTAAATGCCTCCGTGTCTCTATTCTAGTCTTTGAGGTCATATTTGAGAAAGTGTGTTACAGGCAGGTTCAGGGGAGAGGGACGAACTTATGCTTGGGGGGGGGGATGACAATAATAAATAACAATAATAATAGTAAACCGAGGCTTAATAAATAAGAATAAATATCTTAAGGCCGGCTGTAAGTGTTCATTTAGCAGTGTTCGAATGATTTAGAGAATTCAGAATTCAGGATATGGTCATGAAGCTCACTTGGCTCACTTCACTTATAAGTTAACACAACCTGGCTGTTTGCAAATACCGTGGCTGTTTTGATATCTGATCAGTAGTGGGAATGAGTAACAAAAGGACACATGGGGTAGAGTTTAGCCTTTCCATGATTTCTTGCTCACGTCAGTGCGTGTCCTGTTTATCACCACGAGCCTGACTATTTAAATCATGACCTTTATGGCAGGTAGATTGAGCTCACAGTTATAGCGAATCAAACCGTGTATGGTAAAGATAAAGACAGTAATAAAACTGAGAAAGATAACAGCTTGTTGCTAGGTGGCATGTCAAAATTATGGGGTAAACAGTAAACAAAGCAGTGCAGCACTTACTTAATCCGTCTCTCTCTCTCTCTCTCTCTCTCTCTCTCTCTCTCTCTCTCACTCACACACACACACACACACACACACACACACACACATGTAAGACTCTAGCTGCCTGGCAGAACAAATCACCGATATGGCATGTTATGACTCTATAGCAATGGCATATCCACTGGGAGTCCTTGACTCTGTTCTGAATGTGTAGCTTGTGTTTTTGACCAAGGTCTGCTTTTAGCTCATACACCAAGCCAAACACACACAGCACATAAGTACACCCATGCTAGGGTGTGCTGGGCCCAGTGCCAGGACCAAGTTTGTGTCTGGTGAATGACTGTTGGGTAATAAAGCTAAATTTAAACCAGAGCTTTGGAGAGACAGAGAGGTATATACAAACACATCCTTCTCCTCACTTTCTCCATCCTGTTGGCAAGAGTTGTCGAGTTACAGAATGAGAAAAGGAATATGGCGCCTCGGAAGACAATCCCACCTCCCCATCTAACGCATTTCTTTCACTTTCACTTTTACACCAATGTGGTGTTAGATATGTTTTTTTTCCCCCTCATTGTGCTGTCTGAGGATGCACAGCAAAAAAACAGACATTTGTTGTTCCCGCATGTGTATGTGCCAGCCTGTGTGACCAGGAGTTGTTTGTTTAACAGATACAGTCTTGCATTCCTGTGTTATCTCTGTAAAGAACAGAGGTTACCTTAAAGAGCCACAACCTGTTATCAGCGACGGCAATCCTACTGCTCCAAGACACGAGAGCGCAGGATTTAAGAGTGCCACGACCATGCCAAGACGGTAATCACTTCTAGGACTGCTAAACCTCTACTCTCCTGTACTGTTGTGTTTTTAACCATGACAGTATGTGTACGTTTATAAAATCTCTACCTAACTTTCGTTCGATCAAGACGTGGAATAATCTTCTAATCTTTCTATTCAAACCATTCAAATCTTGGTCTAGAGACTAGGTCTGGACACATTGCCGTGAGACGCTAGTAGGCATAGTGACGACATTTATCATTGGCTAAATATGTTCTACTGTGTCCCTTTAAAATGTAGTGGAAACTGACTGACAGGATGACTGACTCATCAGTGACATGGAAACGTCATGCTGGAAAATGCGATTGTGTAAGGTTGGGTGTCTGCTGAAGAATTACTTTCAAAGAGATTTAGAATGTCATTCTTTCAAAAAAGGTTTACTTGCGTATTTGTATATGCGCAACACGGGGTATGCACGTTTCCAAAGTCTCAGACAAGTGTACATCTAGGTACATGTACATAATCACTGTGCTATTTATTGATGCACAGGTGTGAGTCTGAGTAGGATTTACGTAGTCTGTCATATGCTCTTGTGACTGCATGTGAGCGTGTCTGTGTGTGTGTGTGTGTGTGTGTGTGTGTGTGTGTGTGTGTGTGTGTGTGTGTCTGCCCTTTAAAAGACTGGGATAAGGTTATGGTGACAGCATGACTGAAGACAGACAGTGACTAGTGAAAGGTCGTCTTACACAGGGAACGAAAGTGCCGTGGAAAATTAATATCTTATGGAGGACGTAAGCAGGAAAAGACCTTGGAATCCCATTAACACTGACTTAGGAAAAGTCTGGATTGTAACGGTTCAAACACCAGTCAGATTCTGATTAGCAAAAGTTATTATGGTCTAACAGCAGCTCACAGGCTTAGCCGCTCGGTGCAGCCAGACAATCAGTCAGTAGGGGTGTAACAATGAACAATAAATTTCAAATTGCACACAATTTTAATTATGATACAGCAAGAAGAAGTGTTGCCTCACTATGTTTCTAAGGTTTTACTTGGGAAGGGGGGGGGGGGGGTTCCAGCTCCTGCTGATGAATGTATGCTAACGTATTGTTTCTTGCAAAACAGCATGCTCAAGAGAAATCTGAGCTTTTTAAGTCCATGTAGCCTGTCCTAAAGATTGTGCTACATTTTTAGAGTAGCTTGACACGGACTTGGATCCTATACGTAGGAAAAGGACTGGTGCCTGTCTGGTGTCCACTCCTGGTCTCAAAGCCTTGATGTCTTATTTTGATTTCATACCAGATTGGCCACAGACATAACAGAATCTAAATGATTTTTTGGAATTTTAAATTTAGGCATAGCGGGAATGGGCATGTCTAGGAACCGAGCCCTTATTTTTGTAGGTAATGTGAGATTAAGATTAACAGCTATACTCGGTTTTTTGGATGTGAGCAGTTGATGCACATGTCCACTTGCTATCGCATGGTTCTTAAATCGGAAACTACACTATATGGTCAAAAGTTTGTGAACACCTGACCATGACACCAGTATGTGGTCCTTCTTCAAACTGTTGCCACAAATTTCTAAACACAATTGTTTTGGATGTTGTTGTATGTTCAATCATCACAGTTTCCGGGTTAATTTTACAATTAACGATGCCCCTGAGCACAATGGGAGACATGGTACTCTGAGGTTGGTGTGAAAGAACATGAGTGGTTCTACACAGAACCCTGACTTCAACCCCACCGAACACCTTTGTGATGAACTGAAACGCCGACTGCACCCCAGGCCTCCTCACCCAACATCAGCGCCTGACCTCACTAACGCTCAAGTGGTGAACGGACACAAATTCCAGAAAAATTCCTTCCGGAAAAATGGAGCTTATTATAACAGCAAAGGAACTAAATCTGAACTGGGATGTTCAAAGCACATATGAGTGTTACGGCCAGGGGTCCACAAACCTTTGTCCATATAGTGTGGATGAAATGCATATTTTTAAGGCAGTAAAGTTGCTGTGAGTGGCTCGGATCCAGATGTTTTTGACGTAAGATTATCGGGGTAACGACTACAGCTCTTGAAGAATACAGAAATATTAATATTTTGAAGGGGGAGTTCTGCAGTCAGAGCGCTGTCCACGCTAGGCCCCTCTGGAGTCTTTACATTCCTGGCGCTATTATTGTGGGGCTGGCAGGAGGCACATACCTGAGCTCTAGATAAACTTTATGAGATAATGGAAAACAGTTTGCTGCGCTTACCAATAAGAGCCCAAAGATTTCAACTGAGTACGCAGCGAATTGGCCCCGTTTATGTATATATTTATACCATTTTATTCCACGTAATCAAGTTTTGAGCCACTCTGGTCGGGTTTCCTTATAGGGCTGTGCTGCATAATTTACCTTCAGCTCTGCTTAGCATGTGGTTTTTGTTTCTCAGTAAAAAGCAGGGCTTTGGTGCACTGGGTTCCTCCTTTGGCAAAGAACACAGTTGTCCGACTTCTTATCCTATCATTAGACTAGAAGTGATGATTCATCAGCAGACCTTTAGTGAAGATGGATGGGCAAGACTTATATACTGTGTCATTAAGTTCCTGTTGTATTTTATGCAGTAAAAGCAAAGATTTTGGGGCTGTCATATTTATTTTAACTTACTAGGTTGAACTCTGGGTGATCTGGTAAGTTTGCTGGGTCATCCAAGGAGATGTAATCCATACACAGGGCTGTAGACTTTAACTGCTCAGTTGTTTCCAAAGTTTTTGGATTAATTCATTGTTTTATTCCATTCAATCACTTCCAACTTTCAAACTGTGTTTGTGTATTTGGCCAAGTAAAGTCAATTTCTTGAAATAAGTCAATTTCAGAACAACTTATTGGGTACACAACTCATATTTTTTGTACTGGTTCTCACTGTACTTCCTGAATTCCTCTTCACAGTTTTACGTCAGCTCCATAAGGGTCATGAAGCACATGGGTGTGTTAGCCAGCAAATCCTTTGCCAGCATTTCCTTTTCCGTTGCATATCACCTCTGTCAGCACAGCATCTCTCTTCTGCATTGTTCTAAAATTACATTCTGAGTAGTGACCACAAGTGCAGCAGGGACATTTACTTTTAAGGAGAAAGTAGGGCAGTGAATACAGATAAACAAAGATACCTGCCTTTCCTTGTAATCCGTAGATGCCAGGATGATTAAAACACGGCCAAACCACGGCCAAGTGAAAAGCAAGACTTTGCAACGACTGAGCGAAGAACAGAAATGACGAACAGGTGATGGAGCACCTGGAGATGAAAATCAGCACTGGGGCCCGGCAGCATACGAGCCGCGTTCCCACCCTGCCCTTTCCAGCACAATCAGTGACGTTACGTGTTTCTGTAACACATGAACCTTCTCTAGGGAATCCTCACATTGTATTTTACCAAGAATTATGTCACAATGATTAAAAGAGGGCCAAAGCATATGAGCTCATTACACAACGGTGCAGAAATCAAGCCTTACTCAGGTTCTGTTCACGTACTCTGATCATTCCAGCGTGAATCTATATTCATTGTAAGGATTATACTCTAACACAGGAAGATCTCTCATTCACCATTTGGAAACATGCAAATATCAGGCAGCCTGTACGCTCGCTATTCTTTGAAACATGTGGATCTCTGCAGTGCAACCCGATCCACCTATTAGAGGGAAAGCTGTCTTGGGTCCTAAGTCTCGGTGAGAAAGCATTGCCCAATCCTCACCGCCCACACGAGCCGAGTAAAGACGCAGCGAGGGCCTCCATTACCGCACCGCGGCCTGTGCTCTTTTCCAACCTGCAAGCCTTCATTTTCTCCAAGGAGGCTTGAAAATGACACACTGAATGAAATGGCTGGGTTTGAAGTACAGGGCCCCATTTTTAGGTTGATGCTTGTTGGATCAGGCCCATTCATTTGCTCAGTTCAGTTAAGGTCAGAGAGGGTGGTCTGGTTTTCTTGTTCTGTTTGTTTGTTAACATGCGTGTCTTGTGTAGTTAGACTGTTGTCATTTATAGAACATTACGTCATGCCCGGCGGTAAGACTTTCTTTCTGATTAGCTGACGTTTCTTCATATTGGGAAACACACACACACACACACACACACACACACACACACACACACACACAAAATAAATAAATAAATAAAAGCTCCCTTTTCCCTTAAAAAAAAAAAAAGAATCACTTTCATGCATGTTGAAATATAACTACTATAATACCTGTTATATACTATAATATATGCTTCAGTATGGTTCTAAATTTATGCCTTTTTTTGTTGTGTTAATAAGAACACAAACAAATTACGTTTTAATAAATGAACAAAATTCTACATTACAAGTTTCTTTTTAGATACGACTAAGCAAAACACTAGGAAGTGTAAATAATGGAAAACTCACCATATACCCTTTTGTAAGGAAAAAAAAAAAACTTGTTGAAGAAATACTACTCCTCTCTGTGGTGTGGCGTTCCACATCTCTGACTCCTCCTGTAATTTCTGATCAGGAGACACCTTAGTTGGCATGTCTTAATGAATTAATGTCCAAAACTATGCATGTAATGTGTACCCCTAAGTGGTGTAACAGAAAAGCGTTCACCGTATCATCGCAAGGCCGAATCCTGACCAGTCCAAGACCATGGAAATGCATGGCAGGGAGTCAGTGGAGCAAAATTGACCGTGCTTTATGGGCGAGAGAGATGGCATACTCGGCCCACTGGCCAATCATGAGTGTCTGTGAGCTCATGTATGTGGAAGAGGGCGGATAGCGCGTTCCTCTGAGTGCGTTATGCTGCAGTGCCACACCATCCCCAGTTGGTAGCTGTCATGAGAGTGGGGAGAGTTAGTGGGATTTGTTTAAAAATTGGAAATGTAAGTTTTGTTAACGTTAACACTGATGACAGGCTTGATGACTAAATTACGAAAAAGGCTTTAAATCCATTTTATTTAATAACGAAAAGGCTTTAAATCCATTTTATTTTTGCAGGTTGCTATAAAGTCCATTAAGAAGGAAAAAATCAAGGACGAGCAGGACATGGTGCACATCCGTCGGGAGATTGAGATCATGTCGTCCCTACGCCACCCCCACATCATTTCTATATATGAAGGTTAGTCTTTTCCCTCAAATCCATATTCTGATCCATGCCAGTTCGTGTGTGTGTGTGTGTGTGTGTGTGTGTGTGTGTGTGTGTGTGTGTGGTGTTGTCTGTGCCACGATGAAAAGTTTCACAATGAAGATGTCCCTGTTAGATCTTCACTGTTAGATCTGTTATTAATCATCTGTATGTCTGTATGTGCTTTTGGAAGTGCAAGATGTGTGTGTGTGTGTGTGTGTGTGTGTGTGTGTGTGTGTGTGTGTGTGTGCGCAAATATCTGATTGTGTGTGCACTGGAGTGGGGTGTCTGTGGGCAACTTTCCACGCATATAAGGGGTCTCCTCCAGCTTTCTTGATCTTGAGGCCAGACATCTGCTGGCGGTTACTGTGTGAGCAGCTGGGATGCAGACTCTCTGGGAAGAGGAAAGGGATCTCTTGGCGTCTCCATCTCACCCTCATGCACTGACACATCTCTGACTTGGCTATGAATTAAACATTGTTTCAATAAATAACTAATAATGTCCCTAGTACTAATAATAAATGACCTATCCTGGGTTTTGCTGTACTGTTTCTTTTTTTTTTAGTGCATTAATAGATATGTATATATTCTTCAGCCAGATGGCCCTTTGTGTGGGTCTCATTTAAAAACAAATAGCTGAGTGACTCTGAATAATAGCCCTCAGGTTAATCTACGTGTGTAGGGAATGATTCATGGTCTGAATTCCATGTACCTGATTTCTAGGGTGATATTGCTTCCATGTCCTTTGACATTTTTTTTTTTTTTTTATAAATTAGTTAATTTTTTTTTTTTAATTTTTTATTTTTTGCAGTTACTCCAATATTTCTGTGCCATTTTGGGCTTGGCACACACAGCATTAGCTGACTGGCATTTTTTTTTTTCTTCACACAGTCTACAAATAATAAACACAGAGACTGTGTTTATTAAGTGGTGAGTGTCTGATGAGGAGCGATCTTCGCCTCTGCGTTGTGTTATAGCTCAGCCCGTGTTGTGGTTGGCCCGTCTCAAAGTGTCTGAGATGATGATTAGGAGAAAACACCCATCCAAATGAGCCTCTGGAGTCAGGCAGCTAATGTCTATGTGTACGCTGTTTTGTCTGCCGTTACCACTTCAACAGTTCTGCTATTTTTTTATATATATATATATATATATGCTGTACGGTTTCTGGTTTATCTCATTAAATCGTGTTTACTGTTGTGGGTTGGCCTCCTACCAAAATAGCACTGAAATATATAGACAGAGAAATATATATATTCGGCAACACCCTTGTCAAACATTAATTGTGAGGCAAGCTGATCCAGATGTGAATGTAAAACAACCCCAGATAAACTTTTACAATGCATCCACCAGCGAAATGTCACACATCTTCACGCTTCTAGTCTCTGCAATAGGTTTCTCTTGTTTTAAATCTTAAAAAGAAAAGCAAACATGGCACTTTATCTAACCCAGAAGCCGGCGCTACTTGGTTTCCCGGCGTTGTCCAGATCCACGCTTGTGTAATGCTAATTATAGCCGCCTTCCAGCTCAGGCCTGAATTGCGTGCCTACTTGTGTCATGGAGTCTGAAAGGAGCGAGCGGCTCACGAACAATACACAGTAATTGCAGCGTTGTAAGCAGAGTTACTGAACCAAGACGCGGCGTGATGGGCAAGTGGAGCCCAGCGACATGCCACTGCCCAAGGTTATCTAATCTGCATTATTGTTCCCTCTGGGATGAGAGAGAAATGGGAATAAGGGGTCAGAGGTCGCAGCTAATGAACCCGATCATGAACCGAAGGAGCCGAAAGGCCATAGGCTCTGAATACCCCCAGGCACAACGTCTCTGTCCCAGTGGAGCTATCAAAGATGATTCAGGTCACAGGTCAGAATCAGGGCAGAACAGAAGAGCATTTTAAAGATTCTAGAGATGCTCTAGACAGATTTAACCATGGTCTCTGGTCCCTGTAGGACTGAGGTGTAGAGAACAGGTTTCATTATCCTTGCACTTCAGTGGTGTAATTATAGCAAAAGCACTCACACCCATAACATAAAACATGCTTAGGTCAGGCAGAAATAACATTAGGCCCCTTTACTCACGAGCATTTGATTTGCGTGTCTTACTCATCAGAAAATCACCCTCTAAGAATGAAGTTTTACTCGTAGAAATTTTCCGCAGTATTTAAACTATGCTTTGTCCCTTCTTGATATTCGACTCAAAAAGAATTTCTTTTTAAATAATTGTTCCCCTCCCTCTCCAATATGCTTTTACATGTGTAACTCCCGAGACTCTTGCCATTCAATCATCATCAGCCACAAAATCATGACTGATGAAATGGGTCGTAGAAACAGCTACGGAACTATTTAAAGAGATCCGTGTTTTGGCTCGGAGTAATAGCTCCCCATCGATGTGCAAACAGTCGTCGGACCTGTCAGCCGCCTGCTACTTTCCACAACAGTGTGATAAGTGCGTGATTTATAGCAGTGGAACAGTGGCACTGTGTTAGCTCCTGCCCTCTCAGCATTCTCTTCCTCTTCCCTCTTGCTTTCCTGTTACACAATTCCCAGAAGGCCTGGTGCTCCACCTTCCTGCCTTGCAGTTGAAGGCTACAGAAACGCGAGGCAGAGTGAGCCGATGCTTCTCTGCAGACGTCCTGCCTGGCCTCATCTCAGGGTGGGGTGTTCTTTAAAAGGAGATTTGGGACTTCTGAGGCTTTGACAGAAACGACCGCTTTCTCCTCCAGAAATTGTGGTGCAGTGTTTCATTATAATTTGCTGTGTTTGTTGTCGTTACACCACAGCTGAGCCCCATGCTCATTAGCGGTTTAAGTCATGACCCTATGAACTCTCCATTCTGTCCAGTCCAAAATATTTACTTTATCATTTCATTTTATTTTATTTTTTTCCCCCCACTATATTTAAAAATGTCCGAGAGACGTGTATTACTTTTCATCCGTGATTCAGCGTCAATGAAAATTTTTATTTTTGACCACAGGACATTCTTTGAAGATTGTTGTCTCCGTGGCTGTGTCTTTCTCCATGTGAACGCTTGCCAAACATTATGCACCATATCCTTATTACATGACATGCTGTGCATTTGAGGAAATACACGGCAGATAATAGATAGTCTTTTATTTATGCTGCAGGCACATCATTCTTTGTGGATTTGTTTAGTTACCTTACAGTCTGTTTTGAATTATGTTGCAGTATTTGAGAATAAGGACAAGATTGTGATCGTGATGGAGTACGCCAGTAAGGGGGAGTTGTACGACTACATCAGCGAGCGTCGGCGACTTACGGAAAGAGAGACGCGCCACTTCTTCCGGCAGATCGTGTCTGCCGTGCACTACTGCCATAAGGTATTGTATATGCCTCCTTTTTCCGACCACTTCGCCCTTATCTGTCTGTCATGCCTCGTGACCTCAGGCCTTTGTTCAGGGCAACACGTGCACAGTTATTTTAACAAAGCCCAGCTCATAAATACATTGTTATCTTTAGCATCTTCATGTTCAGGAGCAATGCATGCTGAGCCTTGAATTCAGGATAGTTTAAAGGAATAAGCTTGTTTGCGCACATTCTGAGTGGGTTGCCTAAATCAAGAGATAATTGAGCGGGCCACACATATTGCACATACTGCCTGTGGGCAGGCTTGGAAGCCCTTCCCCTTTTGTCTTTCTGTCCAGTTGTTCATTGCCTCCCACTGTGGCCTGGATCCCCTACTGTGTTCCGTTTAGAGCCAGGTCCCAAAAGACACATCACTGTGGGCTGGCCAGTCGAATGTGTTCTGGCTTGCAATACACGTGAGAAAGGAATGATTTCATTTCCCCTTTCTGGGGAAGCCCGTAGATGACCCGTGGTGACCCGGGTGTGACCGAGTCATCACCACTCCGGGCAGTGGGACACGTGTCAGGTCATGGAGAGTTGGCACAGATGACGTAGGAAGTGGCACGCTTGACATGTGCTCCGTTCGAAAGCTTGCTGAACATGTGTTCCTTTCTCAAGCCAGCCGAGTTGGAAGTGTACAGTGCGTAGCTGCATTACGAACGAAACTCTGCTGCGACTGAACTCGTGTCCCTAATCTTGAACGGCTGTGCTCCAGGCAGCGCTTCCCACATGTTAGTTGCAGCTTTAAAGGAAACACTAATGACACAGTCGGGTTTTGATTCAGAGCTGGTGTGAGAACATAACCCGCCGTAGTCCGTAATTACAGGCATGTGTTTATGGCACAGATGTTAGTCGGTCCATCTCAATATGTTGCCTATGACCTCAGTAGATATAATGGCGTGGTGTTGTCTGAGGAGTTTACCATATTTATTTAGGTGCATTCTTCAATCGTTAGAGCATCTTCTAATCCCTCATTAAGTTTCTATGCAAAACTATGAACGTAATTGGTGCAAATTCTGCCGCTGGCATCTGTCGCTCCGGCGACATCGTTTATACGTAGATGCCATCTATAGGATCGTTTGAGGAAATGCATGAGTAAAAAAAAGAATCAAAAGTAGTAGCTAATGTTTTTTTTTTCTTTTACAGAATGGTGTGGTGCATAGGGATCTGAAACTGGAAAATGTGCTACTGGATGAGAACTGTAATATAAAGGTAAGACACGTTGACGATTGATAATGAGTTTGACTATGACTTTCTAGTATTACAGAATTTGCTCTTATATGAAATATGCATTCATTAAACACCGTCATGAAAAATAAAGACTGACAGCTGACAGCACGTATTACTGTTTTGAATGCAGTGATATAGCACCACTAGTAACATTTATCTTAAATTTGTATCTGAACAGATTGCAGATTTTGGCTTGTCCAACCTGTACCATAAGGACAAGCTCTTACAGACGTTTTGTGGTAGCCCATTGTACGCGTCACCAGAGATTGTCAATGGAAGGCCTTATCGTGGCCCTGAGGTAGGACGTTTACAAAAAAAAACCTGCACTGCTCAACCTATAATAATGACTGTACCGATTTGTTTCCTTGCACTGTGTAAAACTACACACCGCTCCATTTCTGGAACGTTAACAATGCAGGAATCCGTTTTTGAGATTTGAATCTCATGTTAGTTGTAAATCACTGGAAAGAGCATCCATTATATCTTTCCAGGATTATTCTGGTCCAGACTGTGGTCAAGCGACCCAGTAGTTAATGTTCCGAGCTAGTGAAACTTGTCTATTTAAATCCCATGACTGCCAGAGAAACACTTTTTTGGCCCGTGTGTAATACTCTCTACCACTTAGCTCCTTTGAAGGTCACTTTAAAAGTGTGTGCCTTTAATGAAGTTGACCCTAATACAGTTTGACCCAGGTTCTAGGATCATCCAGAGACTTTTTTTGAATACTCGTGTAGAATCACAGCACACTGTGATAACCTGTTTTTTTTTTTTTTTTTTTTTTTTTCGCATTGGCACTGGGTGTAATCTCAGAGCTAATCTAGGGATCAGTATAGCTTGTTATCCTTCTAGATGAGAACATTGGTCTGAAAAAAGCACTTTTACTTGGGAATGCTTAGCGAGCAAGGCTTTTGAAGTTTTTATGATTGCTATTGCTTGGATACGTCCTCACGAAAGCATTCAAATGAGTTCCACGGGGGAGGGGGAAGGCCGTGTTTCCAAGCATATTTTTTTTTCTCTCCCCCTCCGTCTGTCTTTATTTCCTCCTCACTCTTTTTTTGAGGTTGGTGCTTTCTACCTCATTTACAAAGTATTTGTTAGGCGTTTCCAAAATGTGGCAGTTAAATGATCTTTAGCAAGTGCAGCTCGTATTTTTAGACCCAAAAGCAGAGGCTTTCAATTTGCTATAATTTGCAGCAATTTTCTTACGGTTTTGATTGTGATCAAAATTACGGTACCCTTATGGGAAAAGCCGCAAATTACAGGCAGTAAGGGGAATAAATAGCAATGGCACACACAATGGCTGTGTCACTCAGTTACGATCAGAATCTCTCTGCAGAATCTAACAGGAAGGCCTTGAGCAAAATAATCTGTGAGGAAGTCCAATCAGTCAGGACTTGCTATCTGATTTCCTGTAGCCTGACACCCGTGCAGTTCGCGGCAAGCTGTTTCGAGGTGGTTCTGGCAGTGCCTATCGGCGAGTGGATAGGCTTCTGAAGAGCATTCAATATCAGACCTGCTTCCTTAAGTCCCCTAACTTTACAGATACACTTTCCTGCTCCCAGCACTATAAGTAGGGCCCTTACATAAGTAGTTTTGTGTCAAAAAAAAACCCCAAACAAACAAAAAACAAGTGAATATGGCTGATAGCATTACTGAAAAATGCATAAATTAACCACACACTGACAGTCTGGTTGTCTGGAGTGTTGTGTATAATCTGTCACCATGACAAAAGCTGTAAAGCTTGAATGCAGTGTGCTGACGGATATGATACTAAGCAGAGTCCTTTTAGTTGCCATGGGAACAGGCTGACTTTCCTAATCATATGTGCATGGCTAGTGTTTAGGGGACTTGTTATCTCAAGAGTGTCTCGCCTTAAGCAGTGCGGACTGTGGATTTCTTCAGCCTCTTAGGACCTATTGTTCTGAGTTAGCAGATACCAGCGTTATCTCTCCCTTGCAGGTGGACAGCTGGGCACTGGGAGTGCTGCTCTACACTCTGGTCTACGGTACGATGCCTTTTGATGGGGGAGACCACAAGAACCTGATCCGCCAAATCAGCAATGGTGAATACAAAGAACCGACCCAGTCATCAGGTACAGTCTTTACTTTAAAGGACCTTTTGATTCTGTCACACCCTAGAGAACTTTAGAGATATTCCAGGATTATTTCATGGATTTATTACAATGTTGTTATGTATATGCTTAAGGAAACCTCTGTCCTGTACCTGTACCTGTACCAGTACATGTTCTGAATTGCACCTGATTTAAATGCTTCGGCAGATGCTCGTGGTCTGATCCGCTGGATGCTGATGGTGAATCCTGAGCGGCGCGCTACAGTGGAGGACATTGCCAATCACTGGTGGGTGAACTGGGGTTGGAAGAACAGTGTGTGTGACTGCGAGAGCCAACGTGACACAGGGTCCCCCATGCTGGCTCGCCTTATCGACTGGCAGAGCCGCACTGAGCCGCGGGTGCCCAAAGGAGCCCGGCCTGAACCACTTCCACTCATGCGTCAACGGCCTAAGAAGAGCAAGAAGGAGAATGATGGAGGGATGCCCCACTGTGACGAGGACGACAACCTGGGCCTGAAGCGACCAAAGGGAATACTTAAGACTCGGCCTTCAGAAGAGCAGCGTTCATCCAGCCTGGAGGACATTGAGCTGATGCCTGCCATTGAAGGTGCAGAAAAAGAGGAGGGGTCTCCTGCTGGCCAAGAGGAAGAGGAGCCTACTTTTACAGGAGGACTTCTGGCCAAGATGGCACCTGTTCTCCCAAAGAAGGGAATCCTGAAAAACAAGCAACAACGCGAATCGGGTTACTACTCCTCACCGGAGCGCAGCGAGTCCTCTGACCTGCTAAGCGGCAACAGTATCACACCCCTCGGTGCCAGCTCACCGCCCAAGCGCGCAGTGGGGAGGAAGGGCATTCTGAAGCGCAATGGAAAGTACTCCACCTACAGTGCCACACCTTCTGTGGCTGCCCTTGGAGAGACTCCATCCGGTGATTCAGGTTTATGGCGTAGCCAGAGCCGGCCATCCAGCATTGTGGGGGAAGACAGCAGCGTCCTGAACAACGGCTCCTTCAGTGGAGCAGAGTGGCCCCAGATCGGCACAAGGCCCAACATCCGAGGCTGTGCGTCGGCTGAGAATATACTCCAGCTGGCCAACTTTAAAGGGTTGCAGGCAGCTCCGGCCCTGCATGGAGGGAAGTTTGGTCGAGGGGCGCACTGCTCACCTGGGGACAACAGCAGCTTCTCCCTGCTGGGAGACCTGGATGATGTAACACAGGTATACCAGCAAGCCCTGGACATCAGCAGCAACCTGGTGTAGAGAGAGAGAAATGGGGAGAGGGTGACCTAGAGAGAAAGCTGAGAGAGAATGGTTGTGGAGGTGTTTGTTTTGTGTATTGACGACCAGTTGCAGTGCTGGGATAATCCGATCGAGAGGCTTGTGTGTGGATTGAATCGAGGGAGTTATACACTGCCAAACACATGCAATTGTGAAGTAAGGAAATTGATTGTTAGTCCTCTAGTGCCCTTGACCCTCATGAGTTCAAATGTTTACATGTTAAGCAAAAAGTGAGTTAAAATCACACATAGACACCCTGCAGCGGGAGGCTCCGAATCAGAATAAAGAGCCGAGCTATGTTTACAAAAGCACCTTAACTCACACAGAGCACATGTTATGATCTTTACTTCCTATGAAAAAGAAAAAGAAAACCAGGGTCTTGCTCAAAATGAACTGTCAGTGTCATTTATTTATTAATATTTTGCGTCGATTTAACGATACAGAACTGGTGTGGTCTGACTGGACTGGAAGAACTCCATCTCTCCTTAAACTCAAATGGAACTGACATATATAATGCCTATGTTATTTAATTAGTTATTAGAAGAAAAAAATAATAATAATTACCTGCCGACAAGGCAAGAGGCCTCATGATATGACAGACTCTTACAGGTCTTATATCCAGTCGCGTATATATGAGAATATGTAAGAAGTGCCTTTTTTAATTTGTATGAAATTATGTATGTCATTTCCTTAAGGTGGAGAGAGATGCCAGGTGGAGCCATCACCGGATGTGCTAACTTGTTGATGTGTTGAATGTCGAGAGACCCAGGACCTTAGAGCGCAAAGCCTTTTCATATTGACCAGCTAACATAATACCGCACTATTAGCTTCAGCAATCAGGCATCAATGTTTGGTCATTTTGAAGATTATTTTCCAGCTACAGTTACAGTTACATTGTTAATGTTCATTCTGGTATTCGGCATAATCTTAGGTATTTATTGTCCTCGCCGAAATCCTTTAAAAAGCTCATGTGCAGGAGTGAAGGAGTCGAAGAAGAGAACCAGTGGATTGGTTTCCTTTCTAAGTTTGTGTATACAAATCCTCATTTCCCACAAATGTAACATGCTGAAACGGGCGGTTTTGGATATTTCCATTGTTTTTCCTGGAATGCTGAAGTCACCGTGTTTATATCTAGTGCAGTTACGCTTCATTTACCGATTGACTAATACAGAGCCACTGTTCACCAGGACTATTTGTGTCATTTAACATGATGAGTTGAATATATGTATTTCAAAACAATGATCCAGCTTCTGGGTCCAATTCCCAAATACTCCATGCCATGGCGTGTTTGTACTGAAACTTGTCCTGGCTGTCAGGGTGAAGAGATTTAATACGCATTAAACGAGTAGGTCTGTTGCTCAGTGATCAGCGTAAGTGTGTACGTTCATTTAGCCTTGATATAGTTTGTTATAGACGGTAGGTAGGTGCGGATGTTGGGTGTGAGAGAGAGAGACGGAGTAATGTGTCCATTAGTGGTAGGTAAAGGAGAAAAAAACGTGTAGCCTTTTCCAGTAAGTGGGTTTTTCCGATATGATTTCCTGGAAATGAAAGTGGAAGGATGATTGCAAGTGTTGAAGAAGCGTGATGAGATAAGTAGAAATGAAGAAAGTGAGCGGATAGGGATTACGCTGTATCCATCGTGTGACAAGATCCAAACGATTGAAAGGAAAGAATCCTTTAAACACACCTGTGTTATTGTACATGGATGTTAGTGTTCAACCGAGCATTTCTTGTTTGTTCAGCTTCAACAAACCTCCAGCACCATTGGGTTGCAACAGGACAGCTGAAAATGATAAATACCCAAACTATTGCAGGAAGTGCACATATCAAATTTATTTCCCAAACACAAAAAAACAAATCGACCAACATCTGTAGGACATACGAAGGCATTTTGTGCAGCGGAGGTCCTGGGTACTGAGAGAAAAAAGAGACACCCTTTGTGTATCGTATTGTATTGCATTTTTATATTGCATTGTATTGTCAACTGGATTCACAGTGAAGGAATTATACTATGTTAGTATTTTGTTTAATTATATTTCAGTTTTTGATTCTCCAAAATATTGAATCTTTATTATTTTATTTGATTTTAATGGCAGAAACTTGGATGCGGCTAGATTTGACTGATTTGACCAGGGCTAACCCGGAGCCCATCTCCTGGGTGTTCGTGTTAAATTCATTACATTGATCCGTACATTTAATGAAAAATCGTTCGCCTGAAACGCAGCCACTCGCCTTAGATGAGGATTCACACTTTGACGCCTACGCAGTGGTTTTTTACCGGGCAGGTCCGACCTTTGACTAGGTAGTTTCAGCAGTTCCTTCGATTCACGATGGTTTCCAGTTTTCCTGAATTTTCCAAAATGCTCCCAAATTAAATATCTGAAGTGGTCTCATGCTGCCCTGAGATGTAGGCTTATTTGTTCTTTTCACTGTTAAAATTTCTGGACAGGATTCTCCAATGTAAATCATTCCAAAGTGCCATTGTAGTACAGTATGTCCATGTACAACTCACCTCTGCCACGAAGTCAAAACCAAAAAAAAAAAAAAAACAGAAGGAAAGATAGCAAGCTATGCATTAGTCGATGAGCCGCAAACATGCTTTCTGCCAAACTGGAATTAACTGGTGCATATCTGTTAGTTAGCAGAACGTCTACTTATAGGAAAACTTGACTGGATATTGTTATTGACAACAAGAAGATGGTATTATTATGTTATTTAAGTATTATTATTTTTGTTACAGTTCATTACTGTTGTTGGCTAAAGCCAGAATAATCATTTTTTATTTTTCATTTTATTGATTTGAATACCAGGACTGCCAAGGTGGTTTTTGTTTCAGTGCCTTTGCTATCTTTTATGATCATTTTAATTATTATTATTATTATTTTTTTTTATAAGAGTAATTATAGCAATTGTGTTTTATACTCTATTTATTTTGGTAGTGAATCCATTTTGGTTGATGTAACGCCACTTAACGCCTCGTCTATGACTGTGTGGGTGTTTTATATATGAAGAGACACGATGACCTGGAAGGATTGGGAGGAAAAAAGAGAGGGAGAGGGAGAGGGAGTGAGAGGGTGTGGAATGTGGTTATTTCATGCTGGGGTTATTTCTTGTTTGTTTGAGGAACTGATAAGACCTAGGTGTATCTGTGAAAGCTGAAGGAGTTAAGTGGCCATCCATGTGTATGGCATAACCAAGCCACTGTAAAATCAACGTTGGTTAATAAATGGATCATTTCAAAGTACTTTGTGTTGCGCGTGAAGTTTTTCTTTGCATACGGACACCTTCTCTCATATTTATATTTATGAAAGATTTATGATAGATATGAAGGAAGAAACACGGCCAAAACATAAGCATATTTTAAAACTTGCTTAACTTTTAAAGGGAAAACTTGGGTAGCCAATGTCTGAGAGGGGAAAAAAAAATACATAAAATACAACAGTGAAAAATCAGCGCAGCTTTTTTTTTTTTTTTTTTTTTTTCTTTGGTGTGAGAAAATGCTATAAAGTCTTAGAGCGTTTCTTCAAGAGCATATTGCTTTCCATGGAGCAAGAAAGCCACAGAAAGTGGGTCTTTAAGTGCCATGTAGAAGAGAAGGGAAAAAGATCAGGCCACTAGTGGAAGGAGGAGTCAGCAGAAGAGGGAGATGGCGGCCTTGGCTGACTTTAACTCGATCCACGTTTCCAGCAGCGGGAGGAGGAGAGGTGGGCGGCCGGCTCAGTCTGCGAGTCTCTGGAGGCCGGTGCAGAGGAGCAGGAGAACACTTCTGGCTCGTGCAGCGCGAGTGTAGAGACGCTGTGCCAGAGAGTCCAGCAGGCCTGGCTGCGGTCTGTGTGTTAGCAAAGCTGCTCCCTAAACAGCATAATGACCTTCTAACTCTGGCCTGAGAGGCTGCATTTAGTCTGGCTGATGTAAGGTCAAATTTATTGTGCCTATAAACCTGTCTTGTGCAGCCGTGTGTTAATGAAACTGATCTGGAACTGAACAGGCCCTTGTGAATATGAAGCATAACACTAAATTGCAATGAAATCTAACCCTTCAGGACCACATTTCCCAGCTGTTAACTATGTACGAGCAGCTATAGAGTCAGATTGCTCATGACTACAGCATGCTCTGATTCAGTCTGGCAGTCTCTGCACGCTTGCGGCCCAGTGATAAGGAGTTTCAGCTCACCCAGGCGTTCCCTTCTTCTCGATATGAGTCAGGAATCACGCGGGGGGGAATTAAAAATGCACAAACGAGAGGGAGAATCTACTCAGCCAGAATCTGGTCAGTTCATGTAATCAGAAGGAGACACAGCTTAGAATCCTAAATTCTTTGATCCTGATGTTCACATTTCGCAAAGAATTGACCTGAACCTGAACCATTCTCCTCCTTCCATGAGCCTCGCTTCCTGCAGAGCTCTCGGGCGAAAGTCAGCAGCTGAACCCATAATTCTTTAGCTGTATGTTGCTGCGGTAAAACACCACATTAAACATGAAGTGTTCACAATTGGGCCACAGAGCTCTCACTCTCCACCTCCTCCCCTGCCTCCACCTCCACCTGCTTCCCTTATTTTTTCAGAAAGATATGGAAGTCTGCTCTCAGTACGTCAGTGGGCGCTTCCTTTACCTTTTCAGCAAGACATCAGAAGAAGCCTGATATTTCAGCAGATCACACATAAAGGCCAGCGGGCCATGGTTATGAAAGTGGAGAAAGACCTCGGGAGCCTATGAGAGCGAACGAGCTGTCATGGTGCAACATTTCTCACAACTCCACCCTGAACCAGATATGACAAGGGAGCAAAAAAAACAGGGCTGAAATGGAAACACGTGATGGTGCTGAGGCATCAGTGGATTCCGGGTGAAGCGTTGGGGAGAGCTTTCTTGCAGCTGAAAGTGAGTATTAGTTGTTGTAAGATACAGCAAGAGGCAGGATATTTAGTACAGACCAAAGTGAAAGTCGATCAGGTTGCCTTGGGCAGTACAAATAAATATTAGGACATCTCTCTCTCTCTCTCTCTCTCTGCCGCATATGTGTGTGTGTGTGTGTGTATATGTGTGTGTGTGTGGTATG
Organism: Synodontis membranacea; assembly: GCA_025674565.1. Taxonomy (NCBI): domain Eukaryota; kingdom Metazoa; phylum Chordata; class Actinopteri; order Siluriformes; family Mochokidae; genus Synodontis; species Synodontis membranacea. The sequence goes on along the minus strand of JAOVYU010000013.1, from coordinate 3,622,600 downwards.
TGTGAATGTCTACAAAAGCTTGATGAATGTGCTAGTTTGAGCCAAACCACTCAAAAACAGGCCACACATCCAAAATCCAAATATGCTTCATGTTTTATGCTGGGCTACGATAACATTGTATATGACTAGGGAATCAAATCACATCTCCTCCTTTGGTTTTGGCCTTCTTGCTTGCTTACTTTTCTTTTCTTTTCTTCTTTCTTGATTTTGCACTGCTTTCTCTCTTTTTCTCTCCATCTCTATTTTTAGCCATCCGCCCTGCTATTCTGGAATTTGTTGCTGACTGGCTGCTGCTGCTGGACGTCTGGGCAGCAATCCTGTCAGGAATGTCTGGCTTCCTCTCAAAACCACTATAGAGGCCCAAGAGAGAGCGAGCGAGCGAGAGAGAGAGAGAGAGAGAGAGAGAGAGAGAGAGAGACTTAGACTTGGGAGGGAGAAGAGGAGACGAGAAAGTGCAGATACTGTATGTCTGCTTTTCGGTTGTTCACAGCAGTCTGTGTATTTAGTTGCTTTGACTATATTAGTAAATAAGCGGATTGATTGTGCATGAGTATGTACAGTATAAGTGTGTGTGTCTGAGGAATACTTTCCTTGTGCGTGTGGACCATTTTAAAGAAAATAATCAGGGGTTAGTCTCGTCCTTTTCCTGGATCAACTGGAGATCTTCAAAGAAAAGTTTCGAGTAAAAGTCAAACACGGCCAGACCTCCTGCTGGCCATGACACTACATACAGTACAGTACGTGCGGGCTTGTAGTAAAACACAACACATCGCATGTAGATATTCACTCCTTTACTCATCGATTCATTTGTTGAAATCTTTGACTTCCTTGAGGGATTTTAAAATTAGCATAGGCCTAAAGTTAGAGTACCACAGAAGGCCGTTTCCCTAACGTTGATATTTATATTGATTAGATT
>JAOVYU010000013.1:3577047-3596297 GCA_025674565.1 Synodontis membranacea | reverse complement strand
TCTCTCTCTCTCTCTCTCTCTCTCTCTCTCTCACACACACACACACACACACACACACACACACACACACACATTTGAAATTTGATCCTTATGGGGTATTCCAGTTGACTTGCGTGTTAATGTAGCTAAATATTTCCTCACTGTGTCACTGTGTCAAGGTATACAATGTCCCATTTTTATTTAACTATGGGTATGTTTGGTTTCTACACACACACACACACACACACACACGCACACACACACACACACACTCACACACACAGACTGTCGTGAGAAGTTGCGTCTTGGCCGTCTGCTCTAAATCTGACCTTTCAGCCCAGAGGAAACAGCACATAAATCTGCATGCAGGGCTGAGCAGGCAACTCCCGTTTACTCAGGTGGTCTGCTCTTTCACCAGCCCCAGCACACATACACTCTCTGCCATTGTCTCCGAAACGCTATACAACAAGGAGGACAAAGAGAGAGTGGAGGCAGACGGTAGAGTCATAGCACTTCCATCACGCTCACAAACTCACACATACATGGCAAATGTAACAGGTGCTTGGAAATGTGCCCCAGTGCATCTGCAAACAGCACTTAACATCTAGTTGTATATGCGCTTATCTGTGTGTTTGTTTTCAGCAAGACACCCATATTGACGTCAACTTGGTCATATGCAAACTCTTTCACACTAGGAATTCAGTAACTAACACTCCTACTGTACGTAACTGAGATCAGGAAGAAATAAATAGAGAGTTCATAGTTCATCCTTAGCCAGCGTTAAAGCGAGAAAAGGAGACAAGGCAACATGGCATGTCCAAATCTAGAAATCTTTAGAGTTAGAGTTCTTAAGAATTCTAGTTCTTAAGGGTTATTAAGAATGCTACAACCTATTAAAATCCCTTAATAAAATGAGTGACCTTTAAGTATCCAAACTTACCTTACCTTTTTTTTTCCTAATAGTGCAGAATAAAGTGATATATGAGGTGTGGCTTTTAATTATCGATACCGGGCAGCTCAGATCAGTACGACCCTGAGATAAAACGGCAGTCAGTGCACTGGAAAACATGTGAGTCGCTGTATGAAGAAAGTTTCACAAAACAAGTCCAAGTTCAAGGCCATGTTAATCGTTTTCTTTGACATTAAGGGCGTAATTATGAAGAGGTGGGTTGCCATTGGAGTATCAGAGAACCAACACTATTACAATAAGGTTCTTGAAACTTTGCGAGAAAGGGTCAGAAGAAAGATGCCACAGATGTGGGAAAATAGTTTCCTCCTTCATCAGGACACACAGTGCTCTCAGTTCTTGACCACCTTCCCGTTTCATCTGATCTAGCACCATGTGACTTATTTCTTTTTGATAAAGTCTGCACTCAAGGGAACTCGTTTCCAGTCTGTTCCATAAGTGAAGAAGAAAACGATGGAGCTTCTGAGACAACTAACAGGAGAAGGCGTACTGCACTGCTCTGATCAGTGGAAGACCAGAATGCAGCAGTGTCGTTATTTAATAGTCTGTTTAATAGAGTACTGAGTGACAGTGCGCTGCAAAACAAATGGCATCTTACCAATGAAAATATCTTAAATAGTCAAGTTTATGCAATATTTCTTATTATAACATTTCAGTAAAACAAATTTAAATGTATTATATCCTTTTCTAGAATTTCTTTTCACTAATTTCAAGCTATAAATATCTTGCTTAGATATATTTGTATTTTAAATGTCTTTTTTATATGACAATTCATTATATGTTTTTTTTTTTTTTTTTTTTTAAATGTCTAGAAATTGTTATATAAACTTATATATAAAATTTGTTATATAGAAATTGTTATATAAACCTTATATATAAAATTGTTAAATAAACTTTTATTTGTCTTACTGGAATAAACACATAAGGTAAGGTATAATGCTGAATAATATTGTGAATTAATCACTTGAGGACTGTGTATGCTTAAAAAACTAATTAAAATGTTTTCAAATGCACTATAACTTGTTTATTGTGTTCAATTTAGCCTGCGTGTTTAAGTGTAATTAATGCCTAATTATCTCACTGAAAGAGTCACTGTGCGAAATCAACCGAATGTTGTAGTAAGAGAGAGTTGAAGGTGTTACTCACAAGTCTTATTAAAAGATCTTATGACATCTTATGATTTTTAAAATGTGTTTTGATCATGACTTCAGTGGATCTGAATTTTGAGCATACATACGTGCATACATTCAGCACTTCTGTAACTGTATGCCATTCCTATAATACTCTTAGTTAAAAAAGAGGATAAATATTGAATTTTGTCCTACAACTGAAGGTTTCCCATTGAGAAAAGTTTTCAAATATGTTTTTTTAAATAACGTTAGAATTATTAATTTCGCAAAGGAGCACTGACGCAACATTTTGTCTGAAGATAGTTTTTCAACATATGAATGCTTTAAATTGAGCTCTTGAACAATAAGTTCTAAGTTTAAAGTGGTTAACTTGAGCTCTGCTTGTATTTATACAGAGCCCTCCACAATTATTGGCACCCTTTGTAAAGATTAGGAAAAAAGGGTTAGAAAAAATACACCTTTTGGTGAAGGAGTTTTATCTTACACTGAATCAAAAAAGAGAATTATCCAACCTTTAATCGAAATACATTTATAAAGGAGAAAAACAGACCCATCATCAAGAAATAATTATTTTCAACAAAAAGACATGTGGCATAATTTATTGACACTCCTGGAAATTACTGTGAATACAATGTAACAGAAGCCTGTTTCTCATTTAAATTGTACAATTTTGTGTTGATTGGAGTCTGTAGGAACTTTCAAGCTGTAATCCAAAACTTGATTAACTGGGGGACAAATATGAGGTGACACAGAAGTCATCCACCAATATGGGAAAGAGAACATACAAACCAAATGAGGGAGAAGTGTGTTGACTTTCATAAGTCAGGGAATGAGTTTCCAAGACACCAAAACCACCATCAGACGCCACCTCCATGCCAACAGATTATTTAGAAAGTATGCCAGAAAAAACCTTTTCTGTCAGTTAACCACAAACGTAAGCACCTGGAGTTTGAAGAAGGCATCTACAACTGACTGGAACAATGATCTATTGTCTGATGAGCTTTTTGGCAATAAAGAATTAAGGTGGGTTTGGCCTATAAAGAAAGATGGCTATAATGAATAGAACCCTGCACAACTGCAAAATAGTGGCGGTTCCACTATTTTGCAGAAGCCTTGTGCACCTTGTTAGGGTGCGGGCACCATGGAGTCCATGAAATACCGAGACATTTTAAATCTTTTAAACTCTGGCTGCTTTTGCCAGGAAACTAAAACCGGGTTGTCATTGGATCTACAATGATCTGAAGCATATGTCCAAATCAACACAAAAAATGGTTATCTGTCCTCAGATTCAAGCTTCTGCCATGATTATATCAGTCCACTGACCTGAACCCCATTGGAAACCTGTTGGGTTAAGCAGAAGAGGAGAGTGCACAAGAGAGGGCCTAGGACCCTGGATGATCAGGAGAGATTCTGTAAAGAGGAATGGTCTCAGATGCCCTGCTCTGTATTCCCTAACCTTATAAAATGTTACAGGAGAAAACTCATTTATTGGCAAAGGGACGTTGTACAAAGTATTAAATGCAGGGATGCTGATAATTGTGTTGAAAACAATAATTTCTTGATGAGGGTTCTCTTTTTCTCTGAATAAATGCATTTCAATTATAGGTTGGATTTTTTTTCAGTGTAAGATGTAGCTTTTTGCTAATCTTTACAAGGGGTGCTAATAATTGTGGAGGGCACTGTGCATTCTTAAACAACGTAGTCTTTATAATAAACAGGTTTTTTTAAAGCCCCATCCTGTGTAAAAATAGAATCCATTTGCTCTCTGCTCTCTTAAAAATGCTCTACCTGAGTGCAGCTAGTCACTACATATCAATTTAAGGCTCTTGCTTTGCCTCACATGGGCCAAGAATGCTCATTTTTTTTCTTTTTCATTTGTTTAAGAGTGACTGGGGATTTATTTTTGAAGGTCTCAGAAGGAGGGTTGCTGGTTTGCTGAATCTGAACTGTTTGAAGCACTGGGCCAGTTCTGGTCTGTATTAAAGAAATAGACCGTTCTTTTGGCTCTGTCAGCATTGGAATGGTTTGCAGACTTGCACTGCCTGCCCTGCTTTTTTTTAAAAGCAAAAACTGGTTCAAACAATCATATTAGCCCTCTGATCTCATTATGTAATTTGGCTACAGTAATAAGCATAGACTTACATGAAGGACTTTTTGCTCCTCTTTCATCATTATTAAAAAAGAGGTGAAAAGAGAATAAAACAAAGAGGGACAGTGTTTCCAGCAACCAACTGAAAGAGCCATTCCTGGAAAAGTGCAAAAAAAAAATTATAATAATAATTCAACTACACTAGAAGAACTATAAATTGCAAATTATAAATTACAGAAGTTAATAAAACTTTTATGGAATTTATTACTTCAGAGATATGTCGTTCATCTTCATCAGGATCATTTACATTGTGATATTAATACATGGGAGTGTTTTTTTTTTTTTTTTTCATAAATTTCATAATTCCGGTAATAAAATAAATCCTTGCTTTACTTTAAGGATGTGAGGTGGTGCAATAGCATAAACAAGGAGATGTGGGTTTCACATTTAATTACCACAAGTAGTTCATCTTGGAAAATACTTGGAAATTTTGTCAGGATGTATATAAAATTAATCAAGCAATGATTTTAAAATGCTGTGAATCACAAGGAAATAGTTAGGAAAAAAACATTACCTCAGCATCACAACATGTGCCCAGTTAACAACTGCAATCTCTTTTATATAGTGTATACTGATTGTTGCAATCAAGCTTAACTAAGTCAATGTGTATGCCATTGATAGGAGCATTAGGGAAAGGTCACATTAGGTTTTAGTGCCTTTATATACAGCTGAGAGCAACTGAACAACGCTGCCAGGGTACATGTTCTGTCTGCTCCTATTTGAGTAATTGAACGTGACTCCAGCTCCATTTTCTTCTGATTTTCTAATCCCCCTCTGGTAGCAGGGACACACACACACACACACACACACACGCACACACACATTTGTCTTATTGTCCTTGTAAAGATCTTCCTTTGAAATTCTATGTCCAATAGTGTATGGACACTTAACCATTACTGCACCTCATATGTAGTTCTTCTCCAAATATGAAGGCCACAAAGTTGGAGGCACATGATTGTCTAGAATGTCTTTGTATGCTGTAGCATTTCAGTTTCCCTTCACTGGAGCTAATAAGCCCGAACATGTTCCAGCCTGACAATATCTCCTGTGCACAAAGCAAGCTCCATGAAGACAAGGTTTGCTGAGGTTGTTCTGGAAGAACACGGGTGTCCTGAACCTCAATCCCAATGAACCTCTTTGGGATGAACTGGAGCGCCAACTCCACCCAAGCGTTATTCCTCGCCCAGCATTAGCACCTTACCTCACTAATACTATTGTGGGAGAATGAACACAAGTCCCCACAGCCACAGTCTAAAATCTAGTGTGATGTTCAAGGGGTGTTCGATGTTCAATGAGTGTCATGGTCAGGTGTCCACATACTTTTGGCCATATATAGTGTAGCTTTTTAAACACACGGCATATATACTACGGAGCAACACGTACAACACATTGAAAGACTATAAAGAAGCTGACCTGGTTTGCAGAAGAGAAATGACTCATAACCTGCATCTCTGACAAACATACCTTTAATATCACTTATTACACCGGTCTACTATTTCTACCGGTTTTATTTCCAAGTGGCTATTTCACACCTGCTGTATTTAACACTCACTACCACCATAACACAACATCAAAGCCCCTTTAACAATATGACACGCCCGCTTTCATGTATCCTATATAAAGCTAAGCATAAAAGCAAAGTACTTTTTTTAAACAGTCTTTCCTGCACCCAGCTTACATTTAATGCCTCACTTCACCTACACATAAACCTAAGCCTGCACTGAGTGTGAATTGTTTCATCATGAACAACAGTGGTGAGAGCACTGCAGCAAAATACTCATGCTAAGAGAATGTGACTGTGATTAGCACTGAAAGCAGGCCTGTGGGCTGTTGAAAAGGCACAAGCACAGGTGTGGGTTAAAGGGGAGCATGCTCAAAAGTGAACAAAAGGCAAGCAGGAACAGTAAATCACAAGCACAATTAGACTCCAGCAATCATCGTTGATCAAGGGCTGCCGGCCAGTCGGCATTAAGGACCACATCAAAGCTCGGCTCTTCACGTGTGAGAGCTACAGGACATACAGTGGCAACCCTGGACTGGTTTGCATTAGGCATATAAGGAGACACAAAGCTCTAAAGCTCAATGATCAAGATCTTTTGAGTAGTAGGTTTCCACCTAGTAATGCCCTTTGTGAAAGGCTCATTTCATGTTAATAGAAATGTTATCATGTTTTTTGCGGGTAATACACTCAATCAATTTGGTAATTGAAATTTATTTACTCTCAATTACCAGAGTTAGGTTAGGGTTAGTATTGAAAAATCAATTGTTTGATTGAACAGCTGCATTAAAATTCCATTAGACTACTAGAAAAGACACACAGTCTACACTTTTTTAATGGGGATTTCCCCCGTTTCCTAAATTTGATCACTTGCCAATTTACACCCACTACTGACGCAGTGACAGACAAAGGAGACAGTAATGCCATCCCTCCCAAACAGTGACTCCCAGCCACAGATGGCTGTGACATTGTCAAGATTCAAACTCATGATCTGCTCACAATTAAGCACATGCTTTGCTTTTGTGCCACATGGCAGCATGGCTACACTTTAACCAGCGTGCCAGATTCTATGCAATCTGGACAATTCGTATATACGCTCCTGTACTTTTACAACACTTGCCTTTCAAAATGTACAAAGATATTTTAATGAGATGTTCATGTGCTAGTGCCTTCCATGTCAATCTTCACACTTTGACCAATCTATACACTTCTCCCAAATGGACTTAATTATAAAAAGATGAATCAACTTTAACTTTGAATTCACCCAGACAGTGGGATACCAGCATAAAGTCAGGAAGGAACAGACAAAGAGTTCTTTACGGTGAGACACTGTGCGCTTGCACACTTCTAGCAGGGCGGAGTGACAGAATTTTAATGCGTTCCAGGGGCTCCTCAACCTCCCTCAGTCCTACCTACCCGCTTCAGCCTTCTCCATTTCTAACAATAATAAACAGCTGAGACTGAGAGAAAAATTTTCAGCCTGTTCTCCCACCAAAAACAAAAGCTTCTCCACTGCTGATCTTTTTTTTTTTTTTTTTTTTTTTTTTTTTTTTTTATCAGCCCACCCTTAATGATTGGTAGCAGTATGCTTGACCCTGATGGTGGACACATTATTGCCTTTAGGCCCTAGGATTTTCACAATGTTTTTCAGGTCAGTCAATCCCTGAACTTTTCTGTACGGTTCTTTAAAAATCAAAGTTACAAGTATTTGGCACGTCCTTTAAAAGCAAGCAATCAGTTATTTAGTTTTCCACTGCAAAAAAAAAAAAAAAAAAAAAAAAAAAATGAAAAGCCTCCACAGCCACCATCCAGTGTACTGAAGTAGCGTTCTTTTTTCAAGTTACAGCACTTAGCAAAATTATATTCTTCATATATATATATATATATCATCAGTCAAACACAGAGACGAGCAGCCAATCACACCCAAGGTGGAATTTAGAGTAGCCAGGTAACCTAATCAGCATGTCTTTAGGAGGAAACCCAAAGAGGCATGCAAACCCCACATAGAAAGGGCCCCAGTTAGCCGTCAAGTTTGAACCTGGAACCTTTTTGCTGTGAGGTGACACTGCACCACCCTGCCATCTTGATTTGTTGTCATGACTCCAATAACTTGAAGTGCTGCATGGATGACTACAGGCATTATTCCCTTAAGGTCCAGAAGCAAGTGTACTACTGCGTTGGCGATACAAGATACGCTCACCAATGTATCGCATTCTTTTACAAACTGGTATCAGCACTTCTATGCTCAGGCTGTGCACAGTTTGGTTCATGTGCTAAGCTTCAACAACCTGCATTTCTCATGAGGTTCTATCAAGTGTATGGTTTACACATATGCCATGTGTCTTGTTCAGAAACACAGTCAACAGTGGCGGAATACTGTTACCATTGGTACACCTCAACGCACTGCGGTGCTGATTTTGACAATAACAATTCCAAGATTAGCAAAAACCAAAGGATTAGAGTTCTGTACTGAGCACCCTAATCCCAGTTTCTTAACTCCTCGACAAGACGAGAATGGGAAGGAGGATGAGCATGACTTAGCACGTAGCTTTTTCGGGCTACGCATGTAAAGTCACGATAAGGAGGTGGTGACTTTGCTCTTAGTACTTGGCAAGAAAATTGGTTTGGTGGTCTGGAATGAAAAGAAGTAGAACTATAGAGCGATATTTTTTTCCCTCAAATTTTCCTTTAAATCCACAATTAGGTGATTTCAAGACAAACCGGTGGTTCCCTGACTCAGTTCTGGGGTATTCCTTCCATGCTTAGTTTAGCATTTTCCCTCCCACGTAGACAAAGAAAGGATCTGGTATGCGTGTTAATGCAGGGAAAACACCAAAAATTCAAAACAGGTTTACACCGGGACCATGATACACCAGAATCACTGGTTTACAAAATAGAGGAAAGAGGTTTCCCTGTGTATAAACATGCTGCGCTGAAACGTGAAGGTACTACCTGTTCTCAGTACAAGAATGGAATGTAGACTCTCATCACTATCCTGGAAAGGTTTTCAGCTAAAATTAGGTTTATTTGAGGGCTCCAGAACTTGGCCATATGTGTTCTGATGCTTTGACAGTAATTTAAAACAGTCCTTATTCCTCTCTCAGTAGATCCTGGTGGGAGAGAAAGAAAATGAAGGAGGAGGAGGGGAAGTTGAGGGTAGAGGGGAAAGGGGATAGGCAGTTCCATAAATAAGAGTGGGTCCATGCCAGTCTGTTTTTGTCATGTTCAAGGTGCTTTGGAAGCACTCAGATAGACTCGCTCAGATCTGTTGCTGCTGCTTGACTTCATTAAAAAGGAATGCTCTGTTTTCTATCATCCCCCCGCTCATTCAATTTTCTCCCCCTTTCATTCTCTCCATTTTTGTTTTAATTCCTCTCTGCTTTGAGGCATCTGATCCTGTCGTGTCTGCATCAGTGCATTCCTGACCTGCTGACAGGCTCTAAACTGCCTCCCCCCCAATATCAGATCTAGCTCTCTCAGGAGTGAAGCATAAACACACACACACAAAATCAGGAAACATGGTGCAAGTTTTTCATACTATTTTTCGACCTACTTTGTTCCGAGGGAGCACATATGGTATGTTACAGGGGCCCCGAGAAAACAGCCTGGGGGATTCAATTTTCTCTCAATGAATGTACCGCTAGCTTTTCACCTCTCATACTCGGGGCCACCTTTGTCTCAATAGAGCAGGACATAAAACACTTAGGACAAGCACTCAGTGGAAGCAACGCGAGCTCAGAGGAGATGTTTTTCTAATGAATAAATATATGGGGTCTGCTGCATCACTGTACTCTTTTACAGTACTGAATCAAGAGGTTTTTCCTGTGTGTTCTTCTACAGAGTTTTCATACTGTTTTTCTCCTGACATAAACCCAAGATTTTGTTCCTGACTCTTGGGTCTCAAAGATCAGAGGCCATACATGGGACAAAAACTGTCAGTACACACTTGAAACCAGCACTATGTTGATTTAACAAATGTTAACCTGCATGCATTTTACACAACCATTCAAAAAGGGTTTTACTGCTTTTTTTTTTTTTTTCATTCATTTCCTAAACTTCAGATGTACACAACAGGACAATGACCCCAACACCTCCTGATTGAGTCAGAACTATTTAAAAAGGAAAGAAGAAGATGACAAGCTGAAACCCATGGCCAGGCCAGCACACTTTGGGATGAACTGGACACAAAGGTCAAGGTGAAGCAGTCAACTACTGGACAATACTCAGTGTTGGAATGAACTTACTGAGCAGTATTTAATGTCCCTTATAGAAAGAAAACCTAGAATTTGCTCTGCTGTTATAATTGCTAGAGAAGGCTACTTTGAGGAATCAATAACTTGACCAATTTTCTTGCTAATAAAGGCACTCAAACAGTGAATGTGAATTTATTATTTGTTAGCAAAGAGTACTGCGTGTCTTGACTGTTTTTAATTAAAATGAAACAACATTGAGGATGTAGAAAATCTTATGGTGTATATTCTGTTATTCTGACAGTATATTCTGACAGTGTATATTCTGTTAAAATACTAGACATTACCACTATTACTTATACTATATCTTTTGAGTGACCGATGATTTAACTGACAGTGATTTATTTGGTTGTCTTTCTAGATATTGCACAATTGTAGGGCCAAGCATCCTAACCAACTGGAAAAGCAGTAAAAACATTTTTGAATGGTTGTGGAAAATGTATGCAGGTTAACATTTGTTAAAACAACATAGTGCTGGTTTCAAGTGTGTACTGGCTGTCTGGTATGGGAACTGCTCTGTTGCCGACCGCAAGGCACTGCAGAGGGTGGTGAAAACTGCCCAACGCATCACAGGGACTCCTCTACCTGCTATTGAGGATGTCCAGAAGAAGCGATGCCTACGGCGGGCTCGCAGTAGTCTTCGGGACCCCTCACACCCCAATCATAGACTTTTCCAGCTTCTCCCCTCTAGAAGGCGCTCCAGGAGCCTCAGTATCAAAACCACCAGGTTTAAGAACAGCTTCTTCCCCAAAGCTGTTTCCCCTACTGAACTCCGTCCCATCGCTGAACCTCCATGTCCCCATTCTAACGACACTGACTGCTCTTATCCAAACCCTTCACCCTTTCACTACATCCAAATCACTATGTATATATTGTCAGTATTGTACAATACTCTCTAAATATTATATATTACATTATTTATAAATCTTATACATACTTATATAGCACACCTGTATATTTGTCCAAGCATATCATAATTATTACACCTGTTCATACTGCCCCCTATTTATTGTACATATTTACTACCAATTCACTGTACTGTGTATTATAATTTACTGTATATTGTATATCTTGCACTTTTGCTGCTCTTCTGATTAGATGCTAAACCACATTTGTTACGCTGTATTTTTACATGTGTAATGACAAAAAAATTGAATCTAATCTAATCTAATCTAATCTAATCTAATCTAATTTAGCTCTGCAGAGTTTTTTTTTTGCAACAAGTTATCAATAAAATACAGCAAGGGATCTGCAACAAGCACTAATAGAGGCCCATTGGGGCAGGACTCATGCTGCTCCATGCTTGGGGAGGAGCAGCAGACAATACAGTTAATTAAAAGGGTTACCATGTTTGTGTGTTTGTTTGTTTTTTTTTACACCTTTTTGTTTTAAGAAAAAAATCTGATAAATATCCACAAACAAATGCAAAGTGTAAGTGTAGACACTGTGCCTATGATGTAAGTAATATTACTTATACTGTATAAGTTCTTGAGTGAGAAGGAGGGATGATGAAGTGGATATTGTTCATATATCAGAAATCCATGCACACAACAGTGACATTTTGAACTGCCTGGATATATATATGTATATATATTTTTTGGCAGGTCTTTTATGTGTTTTTTCAGATGTACCTGGGCTGGAAATTTTGCAGACGCCTGTCAATGCTGGTTAATGATATTAACCATTTAGCTGCTAGGCTGTATGCTGTACATTGTCAATTCTCAGCTGCCTACTATTGGGTTGTTCTAAAGATTCCCCAGATAACAGCCCACCTGTAAGTCATATGTGACTGACTATTGACTTAATATTGATGCTTTGTTGTTATTAATGTCCTTCCCTTCCAAAATATATGGTCATGAGAAGCTGCTGATTTTAACAGCCTTTCATTTTGACTTTCCTGATGAGTCTGCATCTATTGCATGTAAAGTTTTGTTGGAATAATTACACCTATAACCCCCCCCCCCCCAACCTGGTATGTATAAGAATAAAAAAGGATTCCTGCTCTTTTCTCTCTCCCTGAGCCTGTCATCTGTTTTTTCCCTCATGTTTACCTTTTCATTCCTTAAACTAAGAATTTTATACAATGTTGTGTGTGTATCTCAAAGGAGAAGATTATTTGCTGAGCAAATCTGCCACATCTGCATGTGTGTATTATGAGGCTGAACGGGGGTTGGATAATTTGCCGTATTAAGCGCTGCAAATTCTAAAGTGTTTTATCCTCGCAGCTATGTCAGGGATTAACAGTGACGAGAGCTATCTGACTGCACTAAGTGTAGGGTAGATCTGGTGCAGGCCCGGACTAGCGCTAGAACGCTCTCAGTATCTGCCGTGTATCTATGTTTTCATGTTACGCGTTTGGGCGCATTACATTTTGCATTCCCTGAGGCATTACAAAGTATTCTTACATGCTGATTCACCTGTGCACGTAGTAAAACATGAAGATTAACAACCTTTCTAAATGTAGCATGTAAGCATGTGACCTGTGAGAGAGCCGAGAACGGGTGAAGCTGAAACAGGTGTGAGTGAAGATGCCGACTGTATGAGTGTGGAACAGGTGTGAACTGGCCAGGTGAAGTGCTGGAGGCTTCATTATCCTATAGAGTGATAGCAAAAGGGATAATAACAGGAGAGCAGATCGTAAAGGATGCTTAGTCACTGGCAAAGGCACATGCACGCATGCACGCACAAACGCACACTAAATTACTGTAGGTATTACTGCTTCACTGGACCTATTGACTAACAAAATACTCTTAAGCCTAAATCTTAATTGTAGCATGTTCCTAAAATGTTTCTGCATATAAATATATGTACGAGAAAGACAGTTCATCACAATAGAAGTACAACTGATATGAGTATATTTGGATGTTTGTAGACATTAAAGTTGCCTGCTCATCCTTCCCAGAATCCAATGCGTTGTTATTGTTTTGAAAGCACGTGACCTGCTAGCTTTCTGTGCAGCAAAACCTCCGCAAATTTACCGTTACTGTAACCCATTTTCATTCATGTGTCCTACGTAGAAGCTGTGAACAAACCATGCCGTACCTTTTCTTTCCTTTGTGGCCGCGTGCAAAATGGCCAGTTCGGGTCCATTTCATATTGAATAGCCATACAAAAACAGAATGGAACTGTTGAAAGGATTTAAAAATGCAACTATTTTTACAATTTAGGCAGATGTTGCTGGATTGTTGCGAAATGTCGTTGGAATATCGACGGAATCGAAAATGGCGACTTGCTGCTTGGCACAGAGGATTCTGGGAAGGGTGAGCCGGCCCCTTTAATACAAGCATAAACATGCAATGAAAACTACACAGCTATGGGCAGAGGAGGAGGCAACATCATCACTTGTGTTCCTCCAATTCTCATAAAAGTCTCAGACATTATCGCATCAAAGGAGAGGTTTTATAGCATTGCTTTTTGTTTCCACCTACCACGCATGTTCCATCTTCTTTTTTCTCTCCTCTGTGATAAATAAAATCACAGACCATGTCTAATTGAAAAAAGAACACTGGTAGACTTTAACCTCATTACTCCATTTTTAGTAAGATGTTCAATTCTCTCTCCAAGAATAGCTGTCATTTCTGAACTTAGATGCTTGGACACACTACAAAGAGAACGAGAATAACTCCGTTCAGTTTACTGTATGTTTGCATATTCATTTTATATAGATTAAGGAAGTAGTAAAACAATGATAAGTAGCATCTTGTCTAACCCAGCACTCATGGCAATGTTATAGAGTCCTTGGGAAGATACTAAAAAAAAATTTGTACATTCCCGAAGGATGCTTTGTGAGCGTGCCATTTAACCCTTAACAAAAGCTGTTTCTTTCATAAAGCTTGTCTTAATTGGAAGCAGCGATTGCTGGTGGGAGGCTAAAATTTGATATCTATTAATAGCTTGATAATTAAACTATTAGGTTTGAGCAGCACATCATATCACAAGGCCTCATTGATGGGATAAGAAGAATGATGTGGGGCAAATGATTGCACGTGGACATATTTAAAGGCAAGCTAGCTGCATATTCCTGTCTCACACCCAGCGTTTCTGCGATATACTGAAGTTCCAACAGAAGGATAAACTGGTAACTGAAAGTGAGTGAGCAAGCGAACGAGTGAGTGAGTGTCTGCCTGCCACATATGTACATGCTAACACCTTCATGAGTATCGTGCTACTGTTGAGCAGGAAGCCAAGCTCCTGTCTCCTGAGGGAAAATGTAAAAATCTAGTCTTCGACTGATGTCTGATACGTGCCGACAGTGACAGGATACAGTTTCATTTTTATGTCCGGGTCAAAGATATGAAAAACCAGTCCCACCGCAGACTATTTTAAGGCTGGCCACAGCCATGCCCTGTCCCAGCCCAGATCCTGCTCTTGTCTGGAGATGCTGGCTTTCGCATGTTGCCCCCACACCGCACAATTGCAGAGTGCAGAGCCAAAGCCATCAGCAGCATCAGTCAAGAGGCCAAAATAAAGTGCAGTCTCTGGAGAAGCAACCTTGGCATTGAGACAACCACCTCTGACGTTTGTGCCTATAATGCAGCTGAAGTAATCCTTTCCTGTTTGCTCTGGAGGTTGAATATACTCCTATACTATCCAATGAAGGGACTGCATTTCAAGTCAAATACATATGATATTTTTAATAGAATTAAATGACAAGCCTGGAGAATTATTCTGACTTCAAAATTTGTCTGGCGAGGCAAGCGTTTAAAGAAACCCAATTCGTCTATTCCGTTCAATTTGTCTTAACAAGCTTTTTTTTGTGAAACAGAACACCTCCAACTTTGTGGAAACACAGGTGAACAGACTTACCATATACAAGTAAAAAAAAAAAAAAATCATCATATTAAGGATTTTATTAAAATCTGGACTGGTATGTACAGTATGTTTTCCTACCTATAATCTGAAGAAGAGCAATGAGATCTTCCTGCAGCTCTTTGATCAATCTCAGTTCTCTCAGAGCATCTGGTTGGACATTTTAGAAAGATCAGCATGTCTCAAAAAATGGGACACAAGACACGAGTATGGCATTTGGCTTTGGATTTTTTTCTCCCATCTAGGGACTACCAGCATATAGAATATGAGCCTAAAGGCTATATAAATAAACCCATACCCGATCCTCTGGTGGTGAACACCTGCTTATTCCATTATGATTCACACAATGCTTTTATTGTTTTTTTTTAGATATTACATGAACATACCATTGGTGAGTATGTACTGTATATATACACATACATGTACATATCGGTGCAAGCAAGGGTAGCTCCATTTTATTTGTTTCTTTATCTGTTCTTGCTTACAAAAAGGACTTTTAATCTTAGCTAGTACAAGTAAAAAATAAATAGTAAAAATAAGAGCATTGCTGTAGTAGAGCTGGACATGAATATAATGCTCTTATTTACTTCTATTAAGTCACTTTTTTTTTTTTTTGCCCTGACTATAAAAGTTAATTACATGTTTGGGGTGAAAGGGAAAACCACTATGGGCCATTTTCAAAATGAAGGTTTGGTCTTTTTTTTTTTTTTTTTTTTAAATCTGCTGTAGCAGGGATTTAATGCACTGGGCATGATGAAAGGGAAAAAGCTGGAATTAGAAACACAAGAAGGCCTTGGTTGTTCTTCAGCTCATTTTGTTGCAGCACGAGACTCAAAGGGGCCGAATTCACAAATCACTCATGGCTGCAAGCGATCTGGTTCTCTTGTAAATCGTACTTAGGCATGTTCATGGTACTTTTCAAGAAGATGTGCGTAGAAAATGCAATAATAAAAACATATTAATCATTGAGTTCAACGGGTTTTTCAAGAATCATTTCCACCGGGCCCGCAAGAAAGCATTTCAGTCTGTTTGTTCACCAAAGTGCTTCCTCAGTGCAGCTTACATGGAACCGATTGAGACAGGAAACAATTGAATATAAATGCATGTCTTCAGCAAAAGAAAAGAAAGGGATGAGAATGTCAAATAAAGACTATTGCAAATATAATGTCATTTATAAACATACAAACCTATGTCATAAAGGATATGGGATTTTTTTTTTTTTTTTTTTTGCTTTAATGCCAGGTTTTGGATCAATCTCAAATGGCCTAAAATATACATTTCGTCACTTTTACAAATGATTTCATCACTGATTCTTATCTGCAGCCAGACAAAGAAGTTGAAGGTCCATTTCCTTACTGTACAGAAGAACCAACAGTAATTTACAAAGGCTACATATAACATGTAAGTGAAATGTTATTAAAATCAAATAAAGGTAACAGGGTGTGTTTAGTGCAACATTAATAAGATAGAAAAGGCAGTCATGTCCACGGTCACTTCATTAATTAAAGACGGAGTACATGTGGGGCCTCTGCAAAATGTCCGACATTAATAAACACTTCCCACAAGGTCAGCGACTGTGATGGCACAGTGTGATATATGACTGCGCTTAACAGTCTGCACACCCCGGACCCAGAACATCGTTTAGATCTAAGTAGTGATACCTACTCTTAGAGCAAGATACTAGAACTTGTACGCCCTTTAATTTTCTTGTTCAGTAAAATTCAGATCTCATTTTTAGATTTTTTTAGATTTTCACCATTTTTTTTTATTTTTCTTCATTTTTAGGAAAGGCTTCTTAGCATTCTAAGGCAACTCTACTGGGAAACTATGTAGGGTTCCGAAACTGATTACTGATCCAGATCACCTTAGATTGATCTAATTGTAAAAAAAAAAAAAAAAAAAAAAAAAGGTTTGATCTTGTGTACCAGCTGGGTGGTGTAGCTGCGTCTTACATTATACCACGCTTTTGGAACTGAAATTAAAAATTAGAAACAAGAAAACATTGGCAACAACAGCATACAGTATGAACAGTTTTCACTGACTTAATTCAGTTCCTTTATTTACATTTTACAATAGATACTATCATGAAGCTAACTCTGTAACTGTCACTAACCCAAACCTTAGGAAAAAAAAAACCCTGCGGAAGAAACCTTAAGAGGAGCCAGATGCAAAAGGGAACCCATCCTCTTCTGTATGATTATAATTCGTTATTTTCCACATTTGTATAAGGTATAGTCATATATACTGTAGTTATAGTTATAGCATATAGGATACGGTGAGCAAAAACAACCATATAAAATGAATAACATATGCTACGAGTGATTTTTTTTTTAGCTCAAATATACCGTACGTTGTATTGTCCAGCAAAATGTCTCCCTGAACACAGGTTTTAAAATGATCAGCAAGATCACAATTAATGTTTTATGACATCTGCACTGGAACGAAAAACTGCGAGTACCAGTGTTGAATCCAGCATGGATAATGAATTGCACGCCTTTGCTGACCTTGTTGTCTTTGTTGTGCAGTTAAAGTCTGCGTTTTCTAATGCTACACCTGCAGAGTAGACAATCTACTTCCTGTTCGTTTCGGCACATGCATGCCCAGGGTACGTGAATGGTCATGTGATAAGCATTTACAGGGGTGTTAGTATGGATTATTTTTGATACAATGAATTTAATGATTTTGGTCTACTCTTGATTTCATGCAATCATTTTTGCTCATTTGTATAAAGAGTATAGTCTGGATGGAACTGTGGATCAAGCAAATATAACAAACAACTGAGAGAGGGGAGGTCCGTGACACCACCCGCTCTTATCACTGTGACATCTTTACCCAGGAGGTGCTAGATTTAAAGACTTTAATTATACAGGAACACAAGGACAACTTAAACGACTTACTACTACTACAAAGTTCATTAAACTTTCATTGTGCTTTTGTGGGATTTTGAATGATTCCTACAGCGCATCCTGTTGAAGTTGATGTCTACGATGAAGGTGAAGCTGAAGGTTCAAGTCAGGAGTCAACTGACCAGGTTTGATTGGCTGCACAACACAAGTCTGCAGTTCTAGTGGTGACAGATTGGCTCAGCTCCAGCATCCTAAATTTGACCCTGGACTTTTATGAATATTACCCTGAATATTACTGTATGTGTAGAGTTTCGCATGTGAGTTTCCTCTGGGTTCTTCGGTTTCTTCCCACCTCCTAAAAACACACCAGTAGGTGGATTATGTACCCTAAATTGTCCTTTCTGTGATGGGTTGGAGTGCCATCTTCCCTCAGGCCTCAGGACTGGCTCTTGATCCACCGTTGACCCTGACTGAAGATGATTGAATAAATTCAAGTCCAGCCACTTTACTGTTGAATGCAAACTCTTTCTTGCTCCACAAGATACTTGAGGTAATATAAAATGCATTAATCGATAGACAAAGCAGAGAAGGCATGGGCATTTTAAAGGCAACCTGCACAGCTGAATACAGGGTTTCTGTAAGGTTTTTCTTCCAATAATTTTGGAATTACAAATTCAATGAAAAAGAAGGTGATTGAAGATCAGAGGTGTTCAACCCTCATATCCTAGAACTCTCGAAAGCTTCTAAACCTCTCAAGGATTCTTCCTTATGTTGTCTCAGAGAGTTTTTCCTTGCCACTGTCACCTCTAGGGATAAATTTATAAATGTGAAATCTACATTTAGAATTTATATATTTCCATAAAGCTGCTTTGAGATAACATTCATTGTTAAAGTGCTATACAAATGCATATGCATTATATAATTTAGACAAGCAGACACTTATTTAATGTAATCCCCCGACAACAATGAAGTGATGGTATTTAAAAGAGGGAGAGAAAGAGAGAGAAAGAGAGAGAGGGCTGTTTAATTATGTGGCCCGCTCAGAGGAGTAATCAGTCGTGCAATCCGAGCCTAATGGCCTGTAATGTACTGTTTCCTGATATTAAGTCCAATCAGCAATCAAAGTGCCCAGCTATTTAGCTTACAAAAACACATTTTGGAAAACTACATCCAACACTCGTTCTTAACAATCCCTCCATCCCTCACAGATGAAATAAAAAGTGATGGAATTCAGCCGGTTTCATAAGACCAATAAGAATGGACCCCAGAATTCTCTACTGGGAGAGAGACACATTCCTTGTGTTCATTAGCTTAAAGAGAAAATAGACTGCAGAACAAATTAACGTTAACTTTAATTTGTTGGTTTTACATGAGCATAAAACTCTGAAGTGTACCACATAACGTGTGGGGAGGGGAAAGTGGAATGGTGGCTTTTTTTTTTTTAATAAGGAGACAAGGCTTGGCTTTGGCAGCAGAACCTGCTTTATGACTCTAGACTACCTTTGTTTTTCTCATTATGCTATTTGGAGGGTATGAAGAAGAAAAAAAAAATTGCTATAAATGTGTTAGCAGAGTGCTAATCAGTGTTGCAGCCAACGTCATTTAGATTCTTGGGCAAGTCA
>JAOVYU010000013.1:3508474-3519812 GCA_025674565.1 Synodontis membranacea | reverse complement strand
AGAAGCATGACCATGGATATTTGGCGCGGGAACAGCCACAGTAACCTCAGAAACAAGCTCTCCAACTTTAATATGAGCATCAGAAGCATGACCATGGATATTTGGCGCGGGAACAGCCACAGTAACCTCAGAAACAAGCTCTCCAACTTTAATATGAGAATCAGACGCATGACTGTGGATATTTAGGGAAGGAACAGAAATGGTAGCGTCAGAAAAAAGCCCACCAGTCCTTATGTTAGCATTAAAGGAATGGCACTGGGCAGTAACAGAGGAAGAAACACTTGCTACCCCTGAGACACTGTTCTTAGATTTGCTTTGGATATCAGAGTCTTGACTACTGCCAGTGATCTGAGCAAGGTCTATTGGAATTTGCTCAGCTGATGTCCAGAGGAGCTGAGCAGGCTTATCACTAGCTTTGGCCTCCTCCACTATTCTATCTGTTGATGGTTTTGGCTCCAACTCCACACCATATGCTGAAGGTTCCTTCTCTTCTCCATATATCATTTTCTCTTTAGGCAGTGTGTTTGTCTCCTGATATTTACTTGGGGCCACATTTTGCTCTCGTGTCTCATCTGCTGGCTCTAATTCACTCAGATTAACTTGCAATGTGTGCCCTGAGGCAGCACTATTCTCCAGATGATGTGAATTCTGTGAAGGATGGCCATGTTGAGTTGCCCCAGGCTCTGGGACTTGGTGGGAGAGGGAGCAATGACTAGAGCATGACTGGGGCCTAAGGCATTCCAGAGGGCTGAAGGGGGAGGAGAAGTCATAGTCTGAACCAGGGTTTCTGGAAAATTCTGAGAGGTCAGAGCCAATGTCCTGCAGAGCTTGGGCTACAGCTGTACTGTCTGCAGGACCTGGAGGTTTCGGGAGGAAGTCTGTAATGTCAATTTGATCTGAGATCAGAGCATCAGCATTCTTGACGGATGGGGAGAGAACTTCAGGAGGGCAAGGAGGAATCAACGTCAAATCAGAAAGAGCAGTGAGCTCCTGCTCTACAGTCAAATTTTTCATTCGTATCTCAAGAGCATGGGATTCCTGCAACACAACAAGAGAGGACACATTATAGCAAGTTGACCCACACTCACAGTTACATCATCTGACATTTCTGCCTACAGACCTGCTCATCCTGAGCTGGATTCTTTGTAAGAGCTGGATACTGACTGGGGTATTCCTGTCCTAAAGGATATCTCAAAAGCAGAGCCTGGAATATATCCACAGTCACAAATACATTACACTCTAAACAGGAAACTAACAAGGCAGAAATCACAAGAGAACTTGTCTAGGATTAACTTTGCTTTTCAAATGGATGGTGTGTGACTGATTTTAATTGACATAATGCTGCCCATGACAGCAGGAGTTTCTCTAAAGGTTGTTCGGTGGTGACTACTGAGTCTCCCCATACAGAGAAAAATAGAAAAAAATAATTTGTGACTCGCTCTACTCTTGATTTAACCCAAATGTAAAATCTATTGCAAAGCTATTGCAGCAGCAAGTTTAAAAAATATTTTAAATCTTAAACTAAATTGTGATGTTGCCTTTCTAAATTGTAATGTCAAAAAACACTTGCAACAACTAAACTACTGAAGATTGGTTGGATTTGGGGCTTTTTTGCCTAAATTAAGACAAAATGCATGATCACATTGAATTCCGAGATATGGGCCATGCTGCACTGTAATGTGGAAAACTAATAGTAAAATAACAGTCTAGATGAAGTGGTACAGTGGTAAAGCTGCTACTTATTCAGGATTCATAAAAAAACTGAATTAATTCTACAGCTAGAACAGCTTAAAAATAAATAAATAAATAAATACTTTAGCAGACCTGTATGTTGTGTTGGTCCTGCTGTAGGAAGTTCACTCTGGCTTCATGTAGTTTCATCCTCTGTACTTTCCACATTGCCCTTCGCTCTTTCTTAGCTGCCTCCTCAGACAGACGACTGTACTGCAGTATCAGGTCCATGCTGAACACACACAGACATTCACACATAGCTTTAAACACCAGTTCACAGTGTACAATATGAAGGGTATATAAGTAAGTCTGCAGTGGGAATGGAAATGCAGAATACTGTTGGCCCTACCGTGCCCTGCGCTCCAGTTGCTCCTCGAGGGCCTGCAGCCTCTGTTCTCTGTCTCTAAGCTCTCGGGCAAAACTGTAGTCATCCTCCTGCTCCTTCCTTTTTACAGCACTACGCCACTGCAAACATGTTATTCATGATTTCTGGACAACTACTTGGTGAAAGACTCAATTCATGACTTTGCATGACTTTAAGAACACAGCATATACACCGATCAGCCATAACGTTAAAATCGCCTGCTAATATTGTGTAGGTCCCTCTAGCCTTAGCAGCAGATCCTTTAAATTGCAAGGTGGGACCTTCATGGATTGGACTTGTTTGACCAGCACATCCCACAGATGCTCGATCAGATCGAGATTTGGAGTCCACGTCAACACCTTGTACCATTTACCATGTTTCTCAAACCAATCCTGACCAATTTTTGCAGTGTGGCAGGGAGCATTATTCTGGTGAAAGAAGCCATTAGGGAATACCATTCCCATGAGGGGGTGTACTTGGTCTGTAACAATGTTTTGGTAGGTGGTAACATTCACATGAAAGCCAGGACCCAAAGTTTCCCAGCCGACGATTGCCCAGAGCATCCCACCGGCTCCTCCTGCTTGCTTTCTTCCCATAGTGCATCCTTGCACCATCTCCTTGCAACACCATCTTCGGTTCTGATGCTCACATGCCTGTTGTGGAACTTTTAGTGGTACACAGGGGTCAGTATAGGCACTCTGACCTGTCCGCGTCATGCACTGTATTCTGACACCATTCTATCATAGCCAGCATTAAGTTCTTCCGTGGGATTGGACCAGACCAGCTAACCTTTGCTCAGCATGCGCCTCAATGGGTCTTGGGCGCCCAAGATCCTGTCACCAGTTCAGTCCATGGACCACTTTTGGTATGTACTAACCGGTGCATACCAGGAACAACCTACAGTTAATGACCTGATGTTTTGGAGATTATCTGACCCTAGTCTAGTCAATCACAATCTTGCCCTTGACAAAGTCCTGATCTCCTGCTTCCAGCACATCAACTTCGAGAACCGATTGTTCACTTAAAATACCCCACCCCTTGACAGGTGCCATTACAATGAGATAATCACAAGTTATTCACTTCACCTCTCAGTGATTTAAATGTTATGTCTCATCAGTGTATATTATATATAGTGTAAAACAGGACTGAATTGACTACAATTGTTTAATCTGCAAGTTTACAAAGTTATATTTTGACTCAGTATTGAGTTATGATTCATTACATCTTGTGGTAAAGTGACCAGTTTGAACTGTTTCCCCCCCCTAAAAACCAACCTTTAACCTGTGTTCTGTGTGTACGGTTCTGTTTTTCCAAAACAATTATTCCGTAACCATTCCTTAACTGGAAATTAAGGAATTAAAATTCCTGCATTCCTGCTTTTTAAGTGTCCTGCAATTATTTATAAAATTACAGTATTTACATGCCGACTTAATTGCTCATCTACTTGTTCACTTAACCTACTAGCTTACTTACCTACAGTACCTACCTACTTGCCCACCTACCTACACACTTGCTTATTTACCTACCGACCAAAGGTGGGTACACCTACCTTCTTACTAACCCACCCACCTACCTACCTACTTACTCACCTACCTATTTTTTTTTAACCACCAAATTACCATAAATGCCTTTACCTATGTACTTTCCTTCTTTCAGGAAATTATCAGTGATAAATTAGAGATGAAAATATTGGGGTTAGCGAAAAGGGAAAATAACGACGCATATTTGAACTTTAAAATTTTCAAGGTCTGTAAATCAAATTTTCACTTTCAAGAACTTTTCCTGGATTTGAAGGATAAAGGGAAAGCTGTACCATCCTGTCAATCATGTTGTACAGCTTTTCCTTGGTCTTGTCGGTTTAAGTGATTTGCGCAGTAGCTGCAGTTTGACGTAGCAGGGTGGAGTTCGCTTTAAAAGGAAAACAAGGTGCCACAAGTGATGTTTTAAATAAAAAAAATTAAGATAATGAAATAACAGATTTGATATAAAACATAAGGCACCAATTTCTATTACTTCCAAAAAAAAAATTAAGTTTAATATTCTGAAAGCAATTTCTTTTTATTATTCTATTTTACTTATAAAATAGACATGCAAGACAATTGAAATAAAAAAATGTAAGGTGCTTAAAGACTTTTAGAGAGTAATATAAATACAAATGAGTATTAATTATCGCTTTATTTTTTACAGGTGCCTAAGTATATCATGACAAGTGAGGAAAGTTTATTTTATATAAGCTGCTGGTTTCACAAAATTTCTTTCATATCAGACTACGCACGAACCTTCTACTTATTTCAAAGCACATTTATCCGTCTCTGTTTGCACGGTTCGACAAATATGGTACAGGAATTACGTGGACTTAGGATTTAAAATATCAGGGAACACTCAGGTGCCTAAATGAGACAATACTGCAGTCGATATATTTGTGTGTTTACCCAATGTGCACCACTGTAATCCATCCAGAACAGTGCACAAATCTGCAGTAGTCACATTATACAGTCATGTTTAGCGTTTGACATGTTCATTCGCTGACTGAGGCAGGCAGAATGAGATTAAACACTTTAAAATCGGTAAGGAAGAAGGTTGATTCATTTGAATGAATGTCGTCTGTTAAACAGGATTAAGGTAATGCAAAGCTTGCTTATCACAAACATTTCTGTCTTGTTCCATTAATTGTAATGCTATCCATGGAAGAGCCAAAACTGGGTTACAGATTAATTGGATTTAAGATAGTAAATCAATAGACTGATGTGCTTATTCCGTCCCCGGCACCTTATCTGTCATTATTAGAATCTTTCATATTGTTACAAAGAAGCCCTGCTATTCCGGACTCGCTAATGGAATTTTTAAATGCAAAACGAAACAAACCATAAAGCATACTCTTTCCTCTTCTGCAATAAACATCCATGTAGCAACAAAGCAGAAGTCATAAATAAGCGTGCATGCAAACAACACCTTAAAAAGATAAATTTGGCCTGATACTTAAAGGGGAAAATATAGCTATTTGCTTCAGATGCATTTGGGAAGCCGAGACATAACTCACCAGCTGCTCGAATGGCCACTTTAATGCAAAATAGCACATTACCATGACATCCAGAAAAGTATTCCATAATAAGAAATACTTTGTAGCTGTACGATCATTTCTTACATCTCATCCAGCACTTACTTTTGTATTCATAACTTGGAATGGTCTGAGAGCTGAAGTGTCTGAAGAAGCCAGACAGGGGTACTTGGAGCACTGGTATAAATTATTGAACACTCTTCATACATTTTAAGCACATAGCTTTATCGTTTATTTCTTTGCACTCATGAACTCCTGAACCTCTCACCTCTTGGTCGAGCTCTAGCTGCTGTCTCAGCTCTTCAAAGCGCTCTCTCTTCTTAGCCTCCGCAGCCAGACGCTGCGACACCTGGCGGCCTGCAGGGGGTGCAAGAGCACAGCAAGCTCTCAGCTGCCACTTAAAGTCACTCGTTTGCCATTTCTGTTCCTTTTACTTCCTTCGGGCTCGCTCAATTAGCGCCGCATGTGCTCATCAACGCCTGACTTCTGCCTGCGGGAAATGTGTGCCCACTCCTGATCTAATCAGTGGTCTAACGCTGCACTGAACTTTCAGCTGTGCGGAAATGTGCGTTTCAAGTTTGCCTAACTGTTCTGCTTGGCCAAATGGAATAAAACTGGAACACACTTTTTAACAAATTAACTTCGGGGTAACAACACGCTTTCGATTTCTAATAGGCTGAAACGCCCCCCCCCCCCCCCCTACCCCCATTTCAGCTTGGAATCATCTTTTCCTGTCTCTCTTGTCTTGAGGCTCAATAAGCTGATGATATATTTCATTAAGAGAGCAGCAGTTCGTTATATAACTTGCTGTATCTCATTTCACTAGCATAGAGTAGAGACAGAGAAGAGCTGTTGTGATGGATACGGCACAGGGGAAGCGCGCTGACCTCGGATGCTCTCCAGCGTCTTCGCTGCTGACTCTCTGACCTGATTGATGAGCTCTTGGCGTGCCAGCTCGGTACGCAACGCCTAAAGTACGAGAGAAAGAGAGAGAAATAGATAGGGAGGAAAAGAACGAGGATGAGCGTCATAAAAGAAAACGAGCACATTTCAGCCCTCTAGCATTAAATGTCCTGCATTCGGCTTAAAAATGTGCTAATGGATCGTATACTTCATTTCTCTCAGATCATCACAGTGCCTTAACACAGAAGCAGTGCATTTAGTCAGACCCAGAATCAGCCAAGACAACCAAGCACTGTATATAGGAATAGAAGAACCAAGAGCGGCGCTTTTCCTCCAGTACGCTTCATTGCACACAATTGATTAAAAAGAAAAAGGGGGAATAAAAAAAAAAACCTGTGCGTCAGTATAACATTAAATCCAGAAATAATCCAACTCGTCAGTTTCAAAAACAACAGTGGGATATTGCGAATGTGTCAGTGGCAGTGCAGTACCTGCTCCTCTCTGCTGACGGCGCTGTGCTTGGCGATGGTCTCCATGCGGCCCCGGTACACGGCACAATCTCGCTCAATTTCCTCCATCTCCCGCAGAGAGAATGTCACGGCGATGCGTGGCACAGGCACCTCCGACCAGATGTAATGCTGCCAGAGACGCAGAAAGGTGAACGTGCTTGGCTTAGCTTTTGTTTTCACCTCCATGAACACCTCAAACTGGCACTCACTGTGCCCAATCCTGATTGCTCCTCTTCAGATCACTGTTATTTTAATTATTCTTTTCCTTTTATTTTCTCCCCTGTGTAATTGGTCAAACAGGCATTTACTGCCATTTTCACATTGGCCCCATTCATGCTCTCTCTGAGCTGTAACGAATTCAGGAGAACGAACAGGACCTGCCACACAATTGTGGTGATGACAAAATTAATATTTGCGTGGTTTGAGAAAACCTATCAGATTTTTCTGACGAACATCTGGGCGAAAAAAAATGTGATATTTACATCTACTTGTGTCTATAGATCTACTCTGTATATAACGTTTACTCTGAGAAAACTAAAAGAAAAAGAAAAGATGATATATAGGAGCTGCTGATGGTACGCAGCAACAGAAATGTGCTCATTTTATGAGGAGGTCGCTTGTTTGAATCCCAAAAAAACGGTGAGGGTCCAAGAGAGCAGAAATGGCCGTGTTCGGAGGGATGGCATTACTGTCTAAGTGTCAGGAAGAGGGCAAGCAGCATTTTTCTCCAAGTGTGGCTGGCTTTATGTGTCTAGGAGAAAGCTCATGCTAGCCCTCGCCTTCTCCGACTGATTACTGAGCTGGCTGGTGGAGGGGAATCGGCTATGAATGCCATTTTATTCTGGCTCTCTGCCTACAAAGATGCTGGGTGAAGAATCAGTTCAACAAACGCACCAGGTAATGCAGTCAGTCTGCCCAAGAGGTCTAAAACCATAATTTCATCATGCAGTAAACGTAACGTGATGATCAAAGTTGTATCGAGATATTACAAATGCACAATCAGTTGCTCTTGTGCTGAAGTTGAATGGAATCTTTAAATCTTTTTTTGCTTTTGGCACAAAGCAGAATTTTTTTGCACTTTTTCCAAACTAGACTTACGTAGTAGAAAAACTGCCAAATTTGATCATGTGAAGGCTTTTTGCCGGGCTGCCACAGAAGCAAGGCAATGATCAGCTAACGACAGTTGAGGTGATGCGGAATTATCACCCCCTCATTTCTGCGACAACCCAGTGTGTGTGTGTGTGTGTGTGAACTTCGAACATCAGACCTGTGGGCAACAGATTTTCAGTAGGTTGATGGTTTTCCCACAGACATAAACATCGTTTGCGATATGACGGAGGAACACGGGCACGCAGTCCTCCGCATCCTGCGAGATCAGAGTGTAGCCCTGCACCCAGAAATGCTTATCTACAAAGAGACAGAGGGAGAGACGCGCTCAGAGTGGATAATGAAGTTCAATCAGCGTTTGCGCTTTGCATGAAGATGCAAAGGGCTGCATCCATTTGTTGTGGTTCAAAAGGAAACAAGCGTGCACGCTCACCTCTGTAGCTGAGGTAGTCCTCGTTCACCTGGATCACGAACTCTTTATACACATCTCTGAAGACTCCACTGTACACCCAGTCTGAGACAAACCTACACACAGGGTTTATAACACATTGATCCAGGTCAGCGTTGTTGGCTAAAAGATAATAACCTGTCTTTGGACTTAGATTTCACCAGTGTGTGAAGAGCCTCAGGCGAGAGTGTCATTCACACCATGAGCAAAGGAGAACTCAGAAATAGCTCCAATCGATGTGTTGTGCAAACAAATGAAGGTCTTAAAAATATGTGCTTTTTTTTTTTTTTTTTTTTTTTTTAAACAGGGCATGTGTGTGGTTAGTGCCTTTATGGCCACGATGAGCAGGAATCTGACAGAGGTTTCTCTGTGTGCAAACTGAGCGCGAGACCTTTACGTGAAGATGTTCATGTGCTAGGGTGGGCGTCTGCTACGTAAGCCTGAGGCGATATCATCATTTAAACTGCGAGGCACTACATTCAGCAAGAGCGGAGCTTGATTACCCTCAACCCCATCAGCCTCAGCGTTTCCCATTAACTTGATGTACCATATGTCCTGGAAATAATTTCTGGAAAAATCAATTTCTGACTAAATCAATAACTCTTTCAGAGTAGGTTTCAGCAGTAGAGAGGAAAGTAATTCAAAGTTAGGCTACGTGCGAGGGACTCATAATTTAGAATTTGTTTAATCAGGCTGTAACTGGCTTCATTCAAACTGGGTCCGCAAACGTGTGCCTAAGAGTTGTCAGTTTACGTCTTGAAAGATTGATCTGAAAATAAAAAGGGCGGTGTTGATCGACAGACAGATAGACAGACGGACAGAAAGACAGATGGACAGACAGAGCAAGCGACCCAGAGACAGCGAGAGCGAGAGAGAGAGAGAAAGAGAGAGCATGAGAGAGAGCGCGAGGGAGTGGGAGAGAGAGGGAAAGAGAGCATGAGAGAGAGAGAGAGAGAGAGAGAGAGAGAGTGCATGAACAAGAGCAAGAGAGTGAGCGAGAGCGCGCAAGAGAGCGATAGAGAGCATGAGAGAGAGAGCGAGAGAGCGCAAGTGAGAGAGAGAGAGCACGCGAGAGCATGAGAGAGAGAGAGAGAGAGAGAGAGAGAGCACGAGAGAGAGCATGAGAGAGAGCGAGAGAAAGCCAGAGAAAGACTGCAAGAGAGCGAGAGAGAGAGTGAGAGCGCAAGAAAGCGAGAGAGAGAGCGAGAAAGAGAGACCGCAAGAGAGTGGGAGAGAGAGAGAGGGAGCGCGAGAGAGAGCGCTAGAGGGAGAGAGAGAGAGAGCGAGATAGAGAGAGAGGTAAGCACTGACCGTGTGTAAGGCTCACAGCTGCTCTTGAGCAGAGAAAGCAGTACAGGGTAGTTCTCATTACTGCAGTTGCTCTGTGCTTCGTTATACAGGTAGGAGAGAAGCTTCACACCCTGCGGGAACAGCACAACTCCACCTGTAACAAACACCTGTAGCAAACAGCACTTCATATATCCTTAACCCTAAACTATACTCACCACAGGAAAGGTAGCTTGGCGTGCACCAGCAGCACCATCCACACAGCACAGCTCTGCCAGGTACCTGAAGAAGAGGTGGATGAAGAGGGTGGAGTAAGCACCGCCACACCAGTGTTCGCCCTCTAAATAAAACTGTAAATGCTGCCCCTCCTACCTAAGCTGTCGGCCCAGCTTGCGGAAATGGAAGCCAATGGTGAGGAGGCCGAGAGAGGCGGGTGTGCTTAGTACGCACGCTCTGTAGTAGTGCAGATAGCGCCTCAGGCCACCTGTAAACGCCTGACGCACACAGAGACAATAACGCCATTATTAGATTTATCATTTTTCCTTATAAAGCCTTGGACACAAATTAGGATGGGAAAGAAATCAGACTCCAGGCCAACACTAAACAGCGGCTCGTCCTTGACGTAAATCAAGGTTAGAGTCGCTGAATGGAGGGCCATTACCTGAAACACCAGGCCTTTCTTATCAGCAGAGCCCAGAGAGAAGCGGCTCAGGCGAAGGTAATGTGTACCGTACTGCGCCAGCTCCTCTAACAGGCGCGACACACTCTCCGGGGACGTTCCCGACACACACACGTCCGCACGCACATCAAACTGAACACTCGACTGGAAGAGAGGAAAAGGGATCTGTATATGTACACAAGTCGAGAAGTGTATCGTCGCAGGCTTCTTAAATCACGTACAAAATGCGCTTTATTTCTTGTTTTCATGCTAGAGACATGAAATAGGGTTTTCATTACGTTCCCAGTAACGCGCTCCTCAGCTTGGAGGAGGCAAAAATTACTTCTCATCAATCATTGTTCCCTTCAGACTTGTATTTTAATGGATGGCTAGACAGTTACTTAATTAAACACGTAGCACTTTTTGAGTAGTAAAAAAAAAATATCAGCACTTCTCGCGTTGATAAAAAAAAAAAAAAAGCAGCTCTTTAACAGTACGGTAACCATGACAATGGGCCAGCTGACCGTGTTTCTTCTTGAAATGTGATATCTAGCTAGCTACATTTTTATTTCTGTAAGCACGCAGCTTTTCCCACGACACAGACAAAACGAGGAGGGAAAATTTCACTGGACACAAATCAGAACCGAATGGTCTGTCGCCATGGTTACGTTATGTCGCCATCAGTACGTATCCTCACTCTGGCACTGCACGCTAACAAGAACGCTGCTGTGGGAAAAGCTACGGGATTAATGGCATTATCACTAACTTGTCCATTCTCTTGTGCGGCGGAGAGGGTGATTACCTCGTTGAGGGGGAAAGTAACAGACGCCACCCCTATGAGCACATTGAGAAGGTCTTTCACTAGCTGCGTCTGGCAGTCCAGGGGCAGGGGCAGGAGAGGAGAGGGAGTATGAGAGGAGAGCATGTTCCTCATCTCGCCTTCCCAAAGCCGGTACAACTGATCAAATGCCTCTCTGCCTGCTTCTGTCAGATACGGAGGCTCTTTATGACCTGGAGGACTGGAGGGACGGAGAGTGGGAGAGAAAATGACAAATAAATGCAAAACAAGTACCAAACGTTGTAGGAAAATCAGTCAGAGCCACTCAACGTCCGAGCATTATCAGACCCGGTTTATCAATCTTTTACTGAAGTTGTGTGTACGTTTCTGCAGTTCAAGCCAGAATAAATATTTCCACTGGGCTTACAAAACTCATTTAGAAATGCTGATTTTTCTTTAAACGTGTGCGCGTTCCTGACACAGCTCATTTGCATG
>JAOVYU010000013.1:3465259-3477766 GCA_025674565.1 Synodontis membranacea | reverse complement strand
GTCTAGTGTGTAGGTCTAAGTGTGTAGGAAAGTTAGGGCCTAGAAAATAGTCGGCCTTGTCTGCTATTGTTAGTGGTTTATCTCCTATTCTGGAGTTCACACAGGAGACAGAGAATATTTCAGGGGAAAATTCCCCAGTCCCAAGCTGAAGGCAATCTTTGCCCAGTGGACAAGACGGTTGACGTTATGAGATTTCGAAGGTAAACTCTGTTGACCCATGACTGCACAGCGAAGTTCAGCTCCAACAGCATCATCAAGTTTCCTGATGACACAACTGTAGTGGGCCTTATCAAGAACGGCGATGAATCGATGTTTAGGATGGAGGTGGAGTTGTCTGGCTGGCGCAACTCCAACAACCTCTCCCTCAATGTGAAGGAAAAAAAAAAAAGGAGATGATCGTCTACTTCAGGAAGTCCAGCACCCCTCACACCCCCCCTATGCATCAAGGGCTCTATGGTGGAAAGAGTCAACAGCACCAAGTTCCTTGGAATTCACCTGGCCGATGACCTGACCTGGACCCTCAACGCCTCCTCTGTGACCAAGAAAGCACAGCAATGCCTCTACTACCTGCGAAGGTTGAAAAAGGCCAGACTCCCTTCTCCGATCCTTATGACCTTCTACAGAGCCACTGCAGAGAGTGTCTTGACCAGCTGTTTCACTGTGTGGTATGGAAACTGCAACGTGACAGACCAGAAGAACATGCAGCAAGTAGTGTGCACCGCTGAGAAGATCAATGGGACGTCTCTGCCTTCCATCCAGGACACTTTCCACATACGGTGTATCCTCAAGGCTGTCAGCATTGTCAAGGACCCCTCCCATCCCTCTCATGGACTGTTCACCCTTCTACAGTACCATTCGGTAGAAGGTACCGGAGCATGAGATCAACCTCAACCAGACATTGCAACAGCTTCTTTCCAGAAGCCATCCGTCTACTGAACAGCTTTCAACCCACATGGACTTAATGCTCACCTTCGCAATACCAAGAACTCTCTATTTGTCTATTACTCAACAATTCATGCTGCTCTTGTAAATGATCATGTGTATTGCATAGCCCTATGTTTAGCCCCAGTATCTGTAGCCTTGTATATACAGCCTTGTGCTCCGTGTTTCTTTTGTAGCTCCTGTACTCTCTTAGCTCTTGTATTTTTGTACCACGCCGTTTTATTCTGGAGAACGAAATTTCGTATTGCTGTACTGCCATGTATAGATAATACGACAAATAAGATCTACTTGAACTTGAATATGTTTGTACCAAATAAAATTCTGGGGTATTTTGCCTTAGTTGCAGCAGGGTGAGGGTGCAAGCTTGAGGCTGTACCTTCTACTGGCTCCACAGTGCCTCTAAGAGACCTCGGTGATCATGTTTGTTAATAACGGCAAAACTTGGAGGGGTGTCTGGAAGGAACAGCGTCCTGAATATCAAGCCAAGCAGTGAAATGTTGTTCTGTCCTTAACACTCGGTTTGAGCGCAAGGTTACAACTTGTAATTCCCTGAGGAGCAGCATGTGAAGTCTCCCTTCTATACTTTTAAATGAGTTCAAAGCAGGTCTAGCTTTAGATCAGTTCCTATACAGGTACATCACTTGGTTTAATCAATAACACTGACGACACTAATCACTGTTCCGAGAAGGCGATCATTAAACGTGCTGAGGTTGGAAATGAAGTCATTACACCTTGCAAATGACCATTTACAGGGCACCGCAGAGGCAGCATAAGTACGTACTTGGTATCACCACTTGCACTGGATTCGTTGCGCAGGGTACAGATTTACCAGCAAAACCCCATTGTTTCCAGGTTGCTTGGGAGCTTCTAGCAGAGGTTATCTTGAGCGAGGAGGCTGAGGACCATGTGGAAGTCATTAGTTGTAGAGACTGCTGTCAAAGGTTGTGGCTGGAAGACCGTAGTGGTAACTGCAGGACGCACTGTTGGACACAAGGGTGTGGGAAGCACTCGAGTCGAAGACGGAGCCTTGCGAGTAATTGAACCCTCTCCTGATTCTATTGAGAGGTATACGAGAGCCAGAAGTGTGGTGGCCAAAGCAGCTGCAGAATTGAAAGCTCTGGCATAGGATGAGTTTGGAGAGGCCTCAAACAAGATCTGGCCTCAGGAGGGATGAGAGCATGCGCAAGCACAAGTGCTGGTTTCTGCTGTGGAATTCGTTGAGCAATGGATAGAGCACACTGAGGAGCTCCTTAACGTGGTCAGCTAGACCTGTATCAGGCATGCCCCACTGGAATAAGACCCCAGGGCAGATCCAGGAACCACTTGAAGGATTACATCGTCCAGTAAGCTTGGGAATGTCTCAGATCCCCATGACAGAACTGGTCTGATTTTTTTATCCTATTGCCCCAACAATATTAGCATCAAGGTGCTTTGATATAAGTGGAACAGCTGAGACAATTTATTTTAGTAATGGAGTAAACTGTGGGATCATTTGTAAGACTACCTTATTACCAAGGTATTTATAAGGTCTAGCTCTTGCTCAGATAGCATGCAAAAAGCTTTACCCCAAGACATGCAAGTGTGCATTAAATGAGATGTAAATGAAGTACGCATTTACTCGCGCCATTAGCATAAATCCCCAGAAGTTAATGGCAATAGCTTTGTGTTCTAACTGTAATAATAGGATTTAATTATCTGAAGTTGAGAAGTGAATTATGCTGTATTTATATTTAGGAAGCCATTCCTCCAACTCAAAAGACCCCAGAATAATTGCTTTTCCTCTTCAAAGACAAGCAGTTATCAAGAAAGACCTGTGGTTGAAAACTGGATTAGAAGTGGAGTGAAGGATTTTGGTCGAAGAAATCCAGTGATCAGAAGACTTAATAGTTCATGGGATTAATCTTAGATGATGGCTACTGCCTCAAGGAAGAAACCTCAAGTCTGACTGTCAGGAAAATTGGCTGATGCAAACAGCTTTGGTGCAAGAAAATGAAGCTAAGTGACAACGCAATCTAAAGTGTGAATGTGTTTGAGTGTGAGAGCGAAAACACTGTCGTACAGTGATGAGGAAGGTCTTGCTGTTCAGCAGGTTGGAGAACTGATTGAGAGCCTGCGCTACTGTGGCTTTGCGGGACTCCGGAATATTCAGCTTGCCGGTGATCATGACATCATTGGCTCCGTCTTTTGAGGGCAGGAAAAAGACACGGTCCGTGTAGGTTTTATAGTCCAGAAACGGGATGCGACCCTCACTCAGATCATTCGTGTGGTCCTCCATCTCGATCATCAGGTCTGCAGAGAGGCACACACAGTGCTTGCTTAAAGGCTAAAGATATATGTTTTTCTTTTTATAATCTTTTTTTTTTTTGTTTTTTTTTTGGTAAACGGCTTGTGTGTAATGACCTGTGAATTCTTTCTTGCAGCGGTCACGCACACTCTCCTCCAGATTCTCTAACTGGTGCTTCACCTTCTCATACTCACGCTCTGCCTGCTGGCTCTTCCTCCTTAAACAGAAATAATGGACAATAAGTAGTCTTGTGCCAACTCTTTCAATAACTCATTGTCATAGATTCCATAATCTCATGCCGCCTGCAACTCCGTCAGCTAACGCCGTGAAGGTGGAAAGCATTTGATTACCTGTAGCACACAATCGAGATTGCTATGATCAGCAGCATTGGGACGATAACTGCAGGGATGATAATTGTATCCAGTTTCACTTCGTACTTCCTCTCGTAGTGCACAGAGCCAACCAACCACTCGCCATTTCCAAATTTAATCTGTGACGGAAAGCAAAACAACAGGTCAGGACTTTAATTTCCACGCGCACACTGCAAGGCATCCTGGGAACGACTAATGTTACGTCCTATTTCCTGCCACACTCCCGTTAGGCTACGGTAAACCAAGACAAAACGTGTGTTCATCTAATAACTCAATTCTTGGACCGCTCGGGCTGTACAGTGTCGGCCATGATTACTGGCAACCCTTCGTAAGGATTAGAAAAAAGGGTTGGAAAGAAATCCACCTTTTTGTGAAGCAGCTTTTTCTCACACTGGAAAAATGAAAATGAAAACAAACAAAAAAAACCCCCACCTTTAATAGAAATAAATTTGTTAATGGAAAAACAGACCCCCTGTTTTAAGAAATAATTATTTTCAACAAAAAGCACATGTGCCAAAATTATTTGCACCCCTGGACATTATTGTGAACAGAATGTAACTGAAGCATGTTACCAACTTATATTGTACATTTTTGAGTTGATTGGAGTTGATTGGAGTGTTGTCCACGCCATAAGATTAAATTTAAATGTAATAAATTTAATTTATTTTGTTTTTAAGCTTTTTAGATTTCTAAATCTCATTTTTTTCAATGTGTGAGATGAAGCTACTTGAGCAAAAGGTGGATTTTTTTTCCTAACCCTTTTTCATAATCTTTACAAGGGGTGCCAATAATCGTGGCTGGCACTTGTATTCCCAATATGAATTCTGACAATTCTGACAATACTTTTTTTTTTATAACCCATAATATATTACATAAAATATTTAAGGGGAGACTGGGAGCAGTGGAGGAGCGGTAACCTGAGAACCCACCAGAAGATCTAGCAGTTCGGGCGTCGTGTCTCTCCGCTGTCTTTTGGAACGAGATCTCGGGGTGGTGGAGGGTGGATCCAGGAACAGCTTATCGTCCTGTAGAGTGTTCACGTTACAGGGTACGTCACCCACGAATGCCTCGGCTTCCTTCGCCGTCATCGCTTTGGAAAACCCCCGACCCTGGACAAGGTGTTTTGACACAAATTGATATAACGGATCGAATTTTTTTATGACATTTACGACACGATTGCGTATCTTGCAATGACACACCGTGACAATGATCATGCTGTTCTCTGGAATGACTTTGTTGGGGAGTTCGTTGAAAGTGGGGTCTGGGTGGTAATCGAAGGGTTTCAGCTCCTCGATGAGGTTGTCCAGCTGGATGAAAGTTCTGAACGACTGGCTCTCGTACGTCCTGTTCACGGCAGGGGAGAGGAACTGCAGCATGGTGTTGTTCTTACTGTAAGCCTCCTGACTAACCTGAAAGGACCAAACAACGGCGACATGATGAAATTCAAATCCATGTATTTTCCGCACACAAACACCCACGTAGTGAAACAAGAGGACCACTCACTAGAGCTGCCCTCTGTATTAATCAAGCTGAACAGCCGGGCCCTGTGTTAATGCAGCTCCTAAATGAAAGTGAATTAGATTTCTTCCCTCATTCCCCTTTGCTGCTCTCCAAGTGGGAGTTCACCCACTCAGCCCTTACAGCAATATTCGAGAGCGCTGCTCAGCTTATACAACACGATCCAATTAAACAGCCATATATTTTACATACATTTACAAAAGAAGCATGAAGAACGCCTACATTTTTTCCCCCCAGCATGGCACAGGGAGAGCTGTATGAGACCGTGTAAGTGTTTCGGAAGGGTGTCTTAAAAAAATAAAAATAAAATAAATAAATAAATAAATAAATAAATAAATAAATAAAGGTCAAAAGCGTATCGTCAGATAATAAAGATTACTTCCAAACAAAGTTTTTTTTTTTTTATTTTTTGCACAAGATAAATGTTGGATTAATCTTCGCTGCTTTGTTTATGACAGTGCTGGAATTAACTGCCTGCCACAACGAATAACTGCAAGCAGAATCCGAGAGAGAAATTTCATAAAGATTGATTTTAAAAGATTGAAAAAACCCACAACAACAACAAAAGCAACAAGCAGTTCATCTTCAGGATAAAAAAATAAAAAAAATAAATCTTGTCTTTTATCACAATATTTACTCGAGTGATACGGACGGCACAGATGTACCTCCACAGGAGTGTGAAGTCCAGACCATTCGTCAGCTGAAGCCTGCACTATGATGGTGGCGTTTTGGATGAGGTTGAAACCAGAGCCCATCACTCTGATCTTTCTCCCACCGCTGAAAGAATTACAAAAAAAAAAAGACCACAGAAAACACACATTTCACCACATGACATTGCTTCCAGGATTCAGTGCTGCACATGAGTGTGATTTCAAAAGCTTATATCCGAACAGAAACGGTGACTTTGTGGCACAGGAATCTCGGAGCTGAACACTAAACAGGCTGAATCCGATGCAGAAATTCTGTTCGCTGTTTACATTCATGTACATTCAGAGAAGCTTTTTGGATTTGATAAGAGAACTGCTTCGTCTTAAACAGGAAATAAGGAGGGGTGAGTACGGCGTTCCCTTCACTCTTTGTGACAAAGAAAGAGCCAATCAGTGTGAGCTCACCAGTCGAAGCTGCTTCTGGGTCGGTGGTCGGAAATGTCCGGGTTGCTGGAGAACTGGAAGATGGCAGGAACCTGAATGCTGGTGTGTTTCCCGTAGCGCACAGTGACAGGCAAGGGGTCAGAGGGCACTTTTTCGTTCCTGTACTGCCCCACCTTACATGTAATCTGCTTCCCAAACTCCTCACTATGAGAGAGAGAGAGAGGGAGAGAGGGAGGCGAGCAATGAGCGAGAAGAAAATGAATTAAGCAAAAAAAAAAAAAGGCAAGAAAAACCTCAAACAAAAATTAGTAAAAAGGCAAGCAGCAGAGAAGAAAATTGAGGGGAAAGGTTAAGATAAGTGGGGCGTTATGAATGTGGAGGGAAAATGCAAAATGTCTAAGTAGCAAGAGAGCGAGAACGAGAGTACGGAGAGGCAAATAAGGTCACGCATACGCCAAGCACGGACAGGTTATGAGTAATTACTTTCTTCAACGTCTGCTGAGTCGAACTTTATGCAAGCGTGCCTCTTTGAGTAATAAAGCCAATTACACGACTACATCACCCATGATGCAACACTGCACTCACACTGGGCATGCCACTCCACCCACAGAGATGTCAATGTCTTCTTTAGAAGCCGTATCGAGGTCAGTGCCGGTGATGGTGATGATTGTTCCTCCCGCTCTGGGACCTTGTCTGGGCTCCACTGCGTCAGGCTTGGGGTCCTGCGAAAATAATGAGAGGGATAGAAAAAAAAAAAAAATAAATTACAGTGTATTGCAACATGTTACACCATTCGGTCTTTTTTTTTTTTTTTTTTCTTTCCCCACAGCCACTTATAATAAGTGGACACATGAAAGCAGGGTCCAATCGGCGGCTCTTTTCTCTCAAGAGCAACCGAATCGAATTTATCTATCTTACCACTGGTTTGTCTACTGGGGCTGACATTTGCCGTCGCTTTACCTTTTGTGTTCAGTACCTTTTTGTGTTTCATTTGATTTCCTAGTTCTCATTCATGTGCATCCATGAGCATGGGCTTTTCCGCAAACTTTAAAAAAGCAGCTAGCTTCTCTCGACGTAGTAATGCGATTAGGCGAAGAAAAATGAACACTTCCTAAACTAAGCCGATTGAAACATTACAGTCGGCTGTCTAAAAGTAGTCTTAGAGCCTGCGCATCCTGCGAGCGGGGATCAGTTGGGGGCTAATTGAGTGAGCAGTAGCTTAAAAAACTGGCAGTGAAAGACATTAACTCTGTTACCACCTACTCATAACTGTATCATAACTCCCTCGAGTTCTGGTCTCATATCTTCCCCAGGCTGTACTGACACTGACGTTCTCTCTCTCTCTCTCACTCTCACACACACACACACACACACACACACACACACACACACACACACACACAGTGCTGTTAGCTCGCTGAGAAAACATAGAGCCCTGTGCAAAGCCCTGTGGGAGCGATAGAGCAATGCTAACTCCCTACAATAGTGATGCAATAAAATGTGCTAATACACGAAAATTAGCATGTGCCACTAACCTGACAGATAAATATTGCACCGCGGGGACAATGCGCATCATCCTGCAGCCTAAAACAGGTTCTACTCTGTCTCGGACAAAAACAAATGAAACTGCCCTTCCGTGTTACAATTAGCCGCAACGATACAGCAGTGTGTCCTGTAAAAATTCCACACATCGGTGTAATATCATGTGCACATTTCAAGAAGAAAGTCACTTTTATTTTCACTTATTAATAATGTTGTTTAATTCTCGAATCAATTTGGTCATGAGGTGCAGATAAATTTTTGCAGCTCTGACAGTGTTTCCGGCCGTAGAATCAAATCACATGGTTTGACGCTCTCGTCCTAATGCGTTACTGTTTCTATAGTAACGGCACGCACAGGGACTTGCACTGTTCGCACTTCACATACAGTCTAATAATAACCTATTAGAAAATGTGCTGTGATTTCATAAATAAAAGCGGATAGCCAGTGATATGATGACTGTATGGAAGGAGTCTCCAGTGTCAGTGCTTCATAGAGGTCAGTACGTTTCCTGCTACGGCAAAGTTTTCGGGACAATGGACTTTGCGAGAAGTTTTACAAACTTCATGAGAAAGAAAAAAAGACATTCTGGTGAAGAAGAGACTGTTTATGTTACTATAATGTACAGGTAAGTGTTAATAGTAATGTGTTTCACAATATTAAATGTAACTAGAAATGGATAAAAAAAAAAAGTACACTATGTCATTCAGGAATAAATTTTACAAAAATTTCATTGTCTAATTGCTAAGGTATATTCAGAAAAAAACTCTTCGGGACGTGCTGCTTCTACTTCCTCTGAGTATTTTTCTAGAACAGGATGCTGCATTTTGTACTATTCCCAACGTCACACAACTACGCGGTGCATGCTGGGACCGATTTGTGACTCACCCGGTAAGTAAAGAAGACTGAGGATTTGCTCTTCCTCTCTCCTTTGACCTCGACCTTCACGAGTCCTTCATGAGGGCCTCGGTGGATCACTTGCCCAATTTCACACACAACACTGCGAACAAGAAGGAGAAGTTAGAGTTATTTTCCCATCTTGATCTATAGGAATTTTCTCTGCGGTAGGTCTAAAAGCACGCCGCAGGAAAGCAGACGAATGATGCAACCGGTGTGTCCTGATGCGGCGGGCCAGCACTGAACTATAACTCTCAAAAAATCTCAGTGTTTCACTATACAGCTCCGTGAAGTAGAGTCCACCTGGTGAGATCTACTGAAGCCTTTGGCTCAAAGTGCTGTGAATGTGTATGCACCACGCTGATGCCAAACTCTGCTGAATAATGCCTGGAGCTCTCTCTCTCCCTCTCTCTCTCTTTCTCTCTCTCACATGCACACAGTCCTCAGGACGTGAGAGGCTTGTTAGCAGCCAAGCGAACACAAAGCCGGACCACCCTCGGACATAAGCAGTGTAAGTGAGCTTAAAAGCTCAGTGTGGGATCCCCCGAGCACGTCCCAGCTCACGGCTATAGGACAGGTTAGTGCCTGCTTTAGCTTTCAATCTTTTCCGCTGCCACTTTTCTTTCCTTTCAGCTTAAGACTCGAGAATTGAATTCATTTCTGAGGGTTCGGGAAAGCACATATGACAGAGAGGTAAAAAACCCCCCAAAAACTTTCAGGTGTTACCGCAGCGCTGTCGTAACGAACAAGCTTTAAATTTGGCTCAATCGAAAGACCTGCACACTCCAGGTCCTCAGAATACACACCTGGTAGACACGGAGTATTTCTCCTCCTGGTGGATGCAGGGAACTCCTGCTACCGAGATGCTCTTGATATCGTCCTTATGAATGCCCAAGTTAGAACCTTTAATGGTGACCGAGATGCCTCCCTTCAGTGGACCGTAGCGTGGACTTATCTAGAAGGAAATGAGGACAGAGTGGAGCATTAGTGCAGTTCACAACAATCTCCTACAGCTACAAATCCCATACTTAACTTTGTGCTTTACACTACAGGACAAAAAAAAAGTTACTGTTGTAGTACTGAAGTATACTAGAGAGCAGTTTCGTCATAAGGCATAAGTTATGCCATCGTGTCTAGAGAATAAAAGTTTGCCAAAATGATATCTTTTGTGAGCAGTATAAAATGAAAACAGTGCCTTTAAATATAGCTAATAAAAATGATAATGATAATGATGCTTTCTGGGTTTTACTATTAATATCATCTGTATTGTTGGGGCACAGTGTCGGAGTGGAACTCACTGCTGTGATCACAGGGTCTGGGCATTCCTGCGCCTCATCGCTGGGACACAGCTTATGAAACACACAGGAGCGTGACCGAGCACACCACACACAGTTGTACTTGAAGTCTGTGTTCTTACACAGACTGCAGTCCTCCCGGCTCAATGAACAGTTATACAGTGTCACTATAGGGAAAAAAACAACAACGACGACAACACCGACAAACGTATTCATTATGATACAATAGCAGTTATAAGACCAATACAACCAATTCTACACAATAAAAAAAATATACCATTCAGTGTGCTGTCAATCTTCTTCTCTGTGTTCTTGTCTTTAATGTGGAACAGAATGCTGGTTTCCTGAGCCGTATCATAGGAAAACTACAGAAAACCACACAAAACAGAAAGACCTGGTCATTCTTCTTCTCCTCCTCCTCCCCATTTCAGCTATTCCCAACTAGGGGTCGCCACAGCGGATCTTTTTGTCCGCTCGTCCGATTTGGCAGAGTCTTTACGCCGGATGCCCTTCCTGACGCAACCCTCCCCATTTATCCGGGCTTGGGAGCGGCACGCAGGCATACACCAGAGTGTGCACCCCCTTGTGGCTGGGTCTTTGTACAGCACCTGGCCTCCTCTGGATGTCTCCCATCCAAGTACTAACCAGGCCCGCCCCTGCTTAGCTTCCGAGAACAGGCGAGACCAGGCACCCCAGGGCAGCATGGCTGTACAAAGACCTGGTCATTTATCTATTGAGGAAAATGATAAAGTGTTAAATATCGGAGCGTGGCAAAAGTATGTAAACCCTCTAGGGTTAGCAGTTCATTTGAAGGTGAAATTAGAGTCGGGTGTTTTCAATCCACTGGGTGACAAGGAGACGAGGAGATTTCTGCGAGTTAAGGGTTTGGAATCCACCAATCCACAGTCAGACAAATTTATATTCATATTTAGTCTCTTCAGGAGCGATCGATAAAAGAAAATCCAGAAGACCAAGGTGTATATTAGTCTGTGAGGTCTCAACGGAACCCAGGGTAACTTCTAAGCAACTAAAGGCCTGTCTCGTGTTGGATAACGTTAAAGTTCATGAGTCCACCACCAGCACAGCAGTGAACATCAACGGTGTGCATGGCAGGGTTGCGAGGAGAAAGCTCTCTTCACTGCTCTCCAAACAGAACATTGCTGCCTGTCTACAAGATCACTGGACAAGACTCATTTTTGTGGATGGATGAGACCAAAATAGACCTTTTTCTCATTTTAAACGAGAAGCTTTATGTCTGGAGAAAGAAAAACAATGCATTCCAGCATAAGAACCTTATATATTTCATTTTCTGGGCTGTATGTCACTATACAGTCACACTTGAACAGTCTACTTTTTTTTTTAACATATATATATATCTGTAGGCACTCTGCTTTTCACAAACTCCCCCTCTCTTTTGGAGTGCATCTGCAGCGAGTCAAACAGAGCTGAAGAGAATCGATGCTCCAGGCCTGTTCTCGTGGTGTGCTGCTACATGCCGCTTCCCTGCCACACTCGGAGAATTTGAAAGTCAGAGAGTCATTTGATGCGAGGAGTTGTGAAATAAGCCCTGCTTTAACCAACAGGGGGTGCAGTGATCCAAAAGTCAGGCTTTTACTACAATGGAGGTGTGTCCTTCACTACCGAGTTCAGATTTAACAGTTTAACAGTTGTTACTTCACTTCAGCTACGACTGAGAGTGGTTTTAGAAAAAAAAACAAAAAAAACAAACACCTCTGTTGACCTAAATCGACATTTCTGCAGCTCTGTCCTTTGGCCCTGTTTTCGGCTCGCGGCTCATGTTTTACAGAAAAATGTCTCAAAAATACTTGGCATGTTTGGTGCACTGTGTTCGGGCCGATTCAGGATAGAATCGCTTTCTCACTGCAACTGAATGGATCTGCAGAGTATCATAATTGGCAGAAAGCAGTACTAAAAGCTATAAGTAGGCCATGATCAGAGGATGGAGCGAGAGTACACCCCTCACACTTACATAGCATGGAAAATTCTGCTCTGTTGGACGCCCGGCTCCTGATGGCTGTGGCATCACTGGGATTTGAACTTGTGATATGTAGACACTCGCAAAGGATCTTCAAACACTTCTCCACACATAGCATCTCAACCACCTTTACTTTAGTTGTGTGCGTGTGGATTTCCCACTTCAGTGCTAATCACAGCTTTCTGAAGGGTTTAAATACAGAGATTAAATGGATTTTGGCAGCATGGTGGGGCAGTGGTTAGCACTGTAGCCTCAAAGCAAGAAAATTCTGGGTTCAAATTTACCGGCAGACTGTGGCCTTTCTGAGTGGAGTTTGCATTTTCTCCCTGTGGGTTTAATCTGGGTGCTCTGGTTTCCTCCCACAGCCCAAAGACATGCCGGTCAACTGGATACTCTAAACTGCCCATAGGTATTATGTTCGGGCCCGGCAATAGATTGACGACCTGCCCAGGGTGTACCCCGCCTACTCGCCCAAAGTCAGCCGGGATTGACCCTGGATATCTGGTACGGACAATGGACCGATGAAAGATGGATTCTGAGTACGTCTAAGCTCATGTTCCAACTTCCTACCGTT
>JAOVYU010000013.1:3424914-3435537 GCA_025674565.1 Synodontis membranacea | reverse complement strand
TGTTATGGGTTTTTACTGGGAACACTGGTGGCGCTGTTACACTCAGCTTCAAAAAGAATCTACTTTTAAACAGTGACTTTTAAACCACTCAGACGAGCCACCTGCGTACATACAGTATATTTTAAAGTTTGCTTTTTTTTTAAGCAGTTTAGATCATAAAGAAGGTAGGGAAGGAATGATTCGGGTGATCTGACATTGTGAGAATCCGAATTTTCTGCTAACCGTCTGACTGCTTCTTTTTACTCAGGGGCGGGACTAAATAATAATGAACGGACTTGTGCTCCGAGTGATCTGCCATCGACACTTCACCCCAAAGCACTGCGGTGAGTTCAAGGAGTCTCCAAATGAGTCTATGCTAATGCAATTTCAGTGCGCATCACCCTTCTCATTCTGCACATGACCGAGTAATACCTAACGCCTTCTTTACCCCATCATCAATTAACATACGCTAGATGTTATTACAAGATGAATGTGTTTCCTATCAGGATGTAATT
This sequence comes from Synodontis membranacea, assembly GCA_025674565.1. Taxonomy (NCBI): domain Eukaryota; kingdom Metazoa; phylum Chordata; class Actinopteri; order Siluriformes; family Mochokidae; genus Synodontis; species Synodontis membranacea. The sequence goes on along the minus strand of JAOVYU010000013.1, from coordinate 3,435,043 downwards.
GCTGCTAGATTCCTGAAGAATAAAGCCGAGAAATGATTTAGTATCAGCTCTAGGTGTTTGGTTGTGGTTTTTGCAATAAGGGCCTTAACGAGCTCTGCTCAGACTTTTAAATGTACATATACTGATTGTTGTGGGACTTGTTTTTAGTTCGGACCTCAGGTACGATGGTCTAATTAACTATAATAGTATCCGAGGGAAAGGTTGTACGGATAAGACAGATGCGAGTCACGGAGATAAAGAAGCACACAGACTGAGAGAGAGAGAGAGAGAAAGAGAGAGAGAGAGAGAGGCATGCAGACGTATTTTACACATCAGTGACACTATTTCTCTGTTCTGTCTTTCAGCTGAGTGAACTGAGATGTACAGCCAGGAATTGGAGAGATTTCCTCTCTCAGAACTGATTTATTTAAGGCTTAATGCCTGGAGCTTGGGATGGATTGAGCAGGAGCATTCATCTTATTCACAGGAACGCAGTTTTCTGTTAATAAACAGCGAGGGCGTGTCTTAGGTAGCTTGAAACTTGAAAAACAAGAAGCTGATGCTTCAGCCAGAGTTAAGCGTTAACTGCCGGGGGGGACCGCGCTGACTCAGATAAGCATTCGGCTTCCGGAGATCAGACCGCATCCTGCGGAGCTTCAAAGGTTTCTAAACTCGCACTTTGCAAATCCGCTTCTGTGTTTTACACGCGCGCTCTCTGCAAAGTGCAGTATGTAGCATGATGAAGGATCTTTACAGGTGATTAATTCCCTAATTGCTACAGCTAAATACATGGCTTTCATGGGCCATGCTATATCGTTTTAATTATCACTCTTGAGCCTAATTAGTAATATCCGCGTAACCAGCGGCAAACACGCAGCCAATTAGAGCAAAATCAAAGCTCGAACACCCACTCGGCACAGGGCTTTTATTGAAAGCATGTACATAATAATAACAAGCAACTACTGGGCTCACGATTACAAGCAGGCATCATCATCATCATCATCATCCAGGATTAAGCAATAATTGTTCTTGCTTGATTACAGGTTTGACGATGAAGGCTATAATATCAATCACAGGATGTATTCTGCTTTTCTGGGCACAGAATCACCAAACAATTGTCGGCTAACTATCATTTCATCTGTTTGGCCAGTGTTTGTGACACACACACACGCACGCACACACGCACGCACACAGATCGACTTCAGCACAATGTCCTGAGCAAACAAACCAAACTGGCACACCGTAGCACAAAACTTCCCAATTATAGGGATGAAAAACGACGCAGACGCACGAAAGCTTCGATCTCCGATAACCTGGTAATCTTGTGACCTACATGTCTGCGGATTTACAGCTTCCAGTCCACTTCAGTATTGGAGCTACACATAAACTCACACACTCTTATCCAAAAGCCAGCAATATGGATGACGATAATAAACTATATATAGCTATTATATAAATATACCATTATAAGGCTTCTCGTGCACGTCGGCCGCACATCATCAATCTTTTGGATTCCTTAACAATAGATTTTTAAGCATAGTACGAAAATACTGTCATTTCTATTTTTTTTTTTTTCTTTTACACAGCAACTGCCCTATAAATAAATGTGGCACAGTCAGTCAATGAAAAAAGTCTGTTTTTTTAAGCGTCCCTTTCTCTGAAAGCTATAGCTTGAAATAAAACGGAAACTTTTTTTTTTTTTTTTAACCCACAGCCAGGTCACTGCTTTAACAGAGGATTGTGTCTTGGCTGCTGTGATACCATTTGTAAAGCAATTTTCTCACTGATGAGAGCATCTGCGCGGTGACCGCGTCGCTTGCAAGTGCCTACCTGAATCGCAAGCAGCTATTTAAGTGCTGGGCTAAAAAGACAGAAGTCTCTTTCCGACTAGCATCTGCTCATCTGCCGCTTTGTGTCGTGGTCTTACAAATTCATTTCAGATTAGCTGAAGGAACCGCAGGTCCTCCACTAATTCTCTCCGGGTGGCGTTATGATGAATTATCATAGCTCCTAGCTAGGGGAAAAGCGCGAGTGTGTTTGTTTCATCTGGGTGAGACACACAAGCGCTGCACAATAGGGGATTCCACTATGAGCTGCGCCGATGTTCTCCTATCCTTATTCAAATCAAGATCCCTTCACGCCCAGCTGCTGCGAACCACTTCTCCAGAGATGCTTCACAACAAGCACGAACTGCCATTCATAATTCGCCCGCCTGAAGCTGCTTCCCACACTAGAGTTTGAGTTGTGGATGTGGAACAATTCCACGGGGCGCATGGAATGCAGGATTCTGATCCTCTGTGGGAACCCTATACGGAAACATTACACTGCTCCTCTCTCTCCGACTTCCCATAGAGACCAGGATAAACCGGAATCGTCCTGGGAACAAGAACAACTGGCACAGCAGGGAGGTGGTCCTGAAAATTTGGCAGGGGTATATAATAATAGAAAAAAAAAGAGAGAGAGAGAACCAAAAACAGGTTCTGAGAACAAGTCATGAGAATGCCAGTACACGAACCAGCATAGCTAAACTGTTACTCATTTGGAAGCCTGGAAAGAGAGAAAGCGTGCCAGGGAGAAAAATTCCTCGCTAACAAATGCGTCTCAAGTGCACCCTGATTACAGAGGATTAAGAGCAGAGAAATAATTCCAGTCGCACATTTTCACGAGTCCCAAACATGAATTAGGAACTGGATGGACATTCGCTGTCATTTACTATGCTTTTTTTTTTTAAATTTTTTATGATGTTAATTTTCCTACATGTTTGGAGATGGATTTGAGGTCACGTGACAGGCAGCAGATGAAAATGAGGGGGAAAAAAAAAGAGTAGGATTTCAGCAACGATAATCTGTAACCATGAATAATGCTTATTAAACAGCAGGCAGAGCTTAGAGAGACACACTGCAAAAAAGAAAAAAAAATAGAAAAAGAAAAAGAAAAAAGACATCCAAGCAAGTGAACAAGTCACTTTTCTCTAGTGTTTCCTGTTAGAGCAAACATGAGATTATGAAACCTAGCCCGAGATATTTTTTGTTAGTAATTTCAATTGTTAAATTGTCTTATTCAAAGATTTTAGAAAATGAAATTCACAGAAATACTCTAAAATCGAAAGAATGATACCATTTCTTTGTGGTTGCTGAGGTTAAGGCCAGTCTTAGATTAGATTAGATTTCGTAGCATTGTAGTACTTGAGACCAGGCCACATTTTGAAGGTTTCGGTCTCAGAATCGACCACATTTATACTCTGTCTTGTCTCTATCTCAGAGGTAGAGGACTCGGGATTTTATTTCATGACCGATCAGGACCCCAAAAAAACGCTGATCTCACTAAACTGCCTGATGAATTTGTTAATATCATTATTGGATTGGACATAAAACTTCCTCCTTCAAATCCAACCAGTAACGAGTGTTGAATAAAGATGGCTAAGTTGATTTCATCTCTTAGTGCTTGGTCAGATGTGGGGGGGGGGGTTTATGGGATTGTGGGTCTTTCAGATCAATTTGATCGAAGTGTGTCATTCTGTGTGGATCTTGTGCTGGTCTGGTCTTGGTCTTGACTTGGACTCAAGTCCTCAAAGACTTGGTCTTGTCTCAGTCTCAATACACTCTGGTTTTGGCCATGACTTGGTCTCGGTTTCTGTGGTCTTCACTACAACACTGAGATTAAGTGTATAAACTTCATTATATCACACAAGGAATATCTGATATATTGTACATAGAATGCAATGTCCTAAACTTTACTGAGGCTCAGAAAAACAGGTAAATTAGACAGAGTCATGGTATTTCCCGCCTAAGACATCCGCAAGTGTATTCCGGGCTTGTGCTCTCTCCTTTCTGACTGCTCTCTTAATGTCTGGTACTGCATAACGTAAGCATGTATTAAGCACGTTCTGCATAAATCTAACCTCATTTAGACCCAAATGTACACACGAACATGTAAACCTAGGTCCCAAAAGAGAAACGCAGATCAAAATGTAATGTTTATTAATACGTTCTGCCTTGTGGGAAACACTCATTTGCAACACACAGCAGATTCAAAACGTCTACGTTCCTAAAAGTGTAAGAATCTATAAACGTTCACCCCAAATGAACACTTCAGACTTTCCCCTTCTTTATTATTCAAACACGTTCCTTTATCCTTTGCTCAGTTCCACAACTCAAATTCTTTCCCAACCACTACCTTAATAATGAAAAAAAGTGGAAAGGACCAACAGACACGAGATGATTTGATCCCTAATCCTTCGTTTGGCTCTCCAGCAATCAAAGTATAATCCAGGATGAGTGGAAAAGCTCCCATCCAATCACAGCTGAGGCATGAACACTAACATCACCTTTCTCTTTCCCCCGTCTCGGTTCTGCTGTTGGGTTTGTTTCCAAAATCACGCTTAGCCGCTTATATCCGGATTAGTAGATGAGAATTTCTGTTTACACAAATGCTAACGTGGCATCATTAACAAAGGTGCACTAGAGATAAATGCTCTTAAATAAAGACACCTAGTCCGTCTCTTTCCTCTTTCCCACGCACATGAGCGGGATAAAAGTGCACGACACTTAAACACCTGACTGCAGTTCTTCGCCTGATCATTTACCTAACCCTGCTCCTAGCTACAGCCTCATCATTATTCAGATAATAACATTCAGCAGCTGCACAGGCCTTTCCTGCTATGGACATCCAACCCTATAGGTGTAACAATCGTGACATCGTGACATCAACAATCGTGCTTTTTCTAAATCAGCATTCTATTCATTCGCACGGAATGAACACCAGAGGCCCCAATCTGCACAACCTACAGCTCTACTGGAGAGCTTGCACCATTATCAGGAATCTGCACTTGTGACAGCATGACAGCTCTGGAAAACGAGCTCTATAATAGCTTTTATACAACACTAGCCCTGTACCACTGTGGACTACAGGGCCCGAGGAAAAGGCAGCGGACATTTTAGCCGACTTGGAGCTCTATTTCTGGCTAAAAAGACAACGCAGGTCCTGCTACAGAGCTCTCTATGTGTCATTCTGCTTATTTAATCAATCAAATGTATTTTTTTAATATGGCGGTACATTTTGTTTCAAATATTCAGCCTATAGCAGTTTAACCGTAGCAGTTTATTCTCATTCTATTCATAGCATTTATTTGCACTTCAAAGCGACAGAATTTTCACTTTGTGCTTTATATTGTTAATTCTCCAGTATTTGGACTGACGCTTTTCAAGTTTAATCAGAAAAAATCAAAAAAAATCAGAAAAAATCTCACTCTATATCCAATACTATAGTGTGCATATTTCTTTATTGAATATGTCTGTGTGTATTTTTTTGTTACGAATACTCGAATATTACGAATTGCCTGCACACTCTACTTTTTGGATTGCTGCTGTAATTTGTCTTTAATTTCCTTCTGAAATTAACAAAGCGACCTATCTATCTATCAAGACAACATTTAACTATTCATAATAGAGAAAAAGAAGTATTTTCACTCGTCATTTTTCTTCACTCAAACTGTGTTCAAAATATTCGGAGAATATCGAATCGTTGACTCTGCCAACAATTTGGCAGAGTCACAGCTCGAATAACGTTCGTCGTCAACTCTAAATTCTTGCCTTTATAATCTTGATATAGACGAACAGAGTGAACTGAGAAAGATTCTGAAAGTGAAGCAGGAGCAGTCTGGGGGAAAAAAAAAAAACCCAAACCTTTCTGATTTTTGTCATACTGAAGAGCAACCCTAATTAACAAAATAGGAAGATCTTGATCAGTGGCTCTCGGAAGTTCTAATCCACTTCTGAAGTTTCCAAACACACAGACAGTCGGTCTGTTTATTCCTGATAAAGCAAAGCCTAGTGTTGCACTCCCCACCTCCACACAGACAAGAATCTCACCTGCAAAGCAGAGATTGGGCTTCATCCATCCTGAGACAAACGGCTCTGCTAACAGGACACTGACAGCCGCCTCACAGCAAAGTGAAACACTGCCAGCTCCGCCATTTAAATGCAGCTCGCAGTCCAAATACCCTGTCTAACATTAGAAATGTATGTGTGTACATGATCGCGTCTGTGGGAGCGAGAAACAAAAGGTGCCTGTGAGTACAGAGAATGAGCCCGTGTGGGTGTGTTTAGTGTGTATACAGAATGTCTACAAAGGAGACAGCTCAACTTCAGTGGGGAGCCGAACTCTATCTACTTTAGAGGCAAGCGACTGATGACTCCATAGGAAAGGCTCATCAGTTTCCTGTCAGAATTGCCCATGGGCCACAGCAACGGTGGCACGCAGTAGATAATGCAAGACAGGCAAGTGACGGCAGACTCTCAAATCCTGCTGCTTTGGTAAATACAAGAAGAAAACAAGAGTGGAATTTTCTCAGGGCTTCGTTGTGCCCTTAAGAGAGAATGGATGCACTGAGGAACTTGGGATGCACTTAGAACAAGATCTATGATCGTGCTCCAAGAGCGACATGCTGGATTTCCAGCAGCTACGGAGTCTTACGACGCATGCTCCATTAAACCTCGTGGATGTCTTTCGCAAGGATTTTAAAGTCGAGACAAACGGCAAATCACACTCGCTCGATAATGTGAAGCAATATCTGACAAGTCTGCTTTGGTATCGAAGTGATTAAGAAACGCACATGATGTTCTTGCAAGAGTAAAAGCAAGGAGTTCGTGAGAAGCTTGAATTTAGACTGAGCTCGGGTGCAGCAGGCACACGGAGATGGAGAGATTTTTTTTTTTTTTGTGAAACAGTTAGGAGCTTTTTCTGTACACCTATCTTCAAACTAATGATTTCACTCACAGCTGAAATTGCATTTGGCAGTGTTTCTTCATTTCTATTGCTCAGTTGGGAATAGCTCCAGCCCAGCCGTCATTGATTAATATGTGGCGGTGGCCAGCACAGCTGATCTGCTCGGCAACGCTGCCCTTCACATCCCTGAGCATTATTATTTTCACAAACAGCACGCTTTTCCTAGATATGTTTCGGGCCCGCTGTCAATTATGACGGCACAATGACCATTTTCAGGCTTTCATTCGAACCGGGGTCCATGCATGTTAAAAATCTGTCAGCTTCTCAGAGCACGGCAGCGTTTCTCTGTCTCCTCTCCTCTTTTCCATGAGGATGCAGCCTCTTTGCTTTCAGCCCCTCGCTGCTTTTGTTCCGTCCCTTCAGTTGTACCATTCCATGAAATTGGTCTGTCAGGCCGACTCTTTGCTGCTCTTTGAGTTCTCACCAAACTGGCGAAAATGCTCTATGGAGTTATAGCATAGAGGAGATATCAGGTAGCGAGCAGTTTTCAGCAAAGTGCTGGTACCCATTAGTACTCAGTGACAGTCTAATACAGGGGTGCTTCATTCAAGCCCTCCAGGATTTATTCGGTAAGAAATTCAGTCCAGGGTTCAGCTAATATTGTACTGAATTAGCTTTAGGAATTTTGCTCACAGGAGGACCTAAATGAACTTTATACTTAAGTAATGCTGTTGGCCTCCACCACCTGAGCAGGATATTCTGTATATTATTCTATTTAAAAAAAAAAAAAAAAAAAAAAAAAAGATCTGATGAGGTTTTTCTTAAATTAGGTTCTTTTAAAAATAAGGGATTATCACGAAAAGGAAAGCCACCGCCAACCTTGCCTCCTGTTTGTGAGGCCCAACCAACAGCTATCAAATTCCTCTCAAGGACCTGCTATCGCCGCATGACTGACTGGAGAATAAAATAGCCCTTTTATGTTGGCTAATACAAGCTCAAAGGCTGTAAGAGGTGTTTGGAATGAGATTAGCCACACGGGCATTTAGTTTCACTCCGATGTTTAATTTAAAGAGACCTGCAGCACTGAAGGAGAGACTGACAGTCCGATTTACCCGCCACGTTCTGCCCAACTACCAAACAGAGTGCTGAAAAAAATCCAGCCGTGTTGGCATTCTACCACCTGCAGGATAAAGCCGTCCTTGTCTACTCTCATGCCTTCCAAGCCCCGGTCCCTTTCCCACATATACCAGCCCTTCTGAAGAGAATAACTGGAAGAGTGATGGATAGTGGGATAAATAGATAGGAAGAAAGGAGGAAAGAGTCTGCATTTTGATCAAGCGGGTGTGTGGATTAGAGCAGGATTCTCCAGGACTTTCTCTTTTAATCCCCTTACCATTCTATAATGTCGCTTCGGTTTATGCAAGAGATTAGTAATGAGTTCCAACAAGGTCACATCATTTCATCCAAAATGGAGCAAGGACAAGTATTCTACTAATTCTCCCACCGTCTTAAGAGTTCTGGAGGAACCGTTTTGTTGACAGAAGCCACCTTGGTTAAGAGTTTGGAAGACGCTGCCTAGTTCCGAGTTTGAGGAGAAAGCGCCTAAGATCCAAATTGCTCCGAGTTCATATGGAACCTTTTCTGAGTTTAAGATAAGCTGTCTAGTTCTAGTTCAGGAACTGCTTTGTTGGAGTTCAAGTTTTGGAGTTCTGAAGAGTTCTGAAGAAGCCACTGCGTTTTCATTATTTGGTAGAAGTTGCTTCATTCCAACTTCTGAAGGAACTACCTTCGTCCAAGTTTGGGAGACGCCAAATGCTTCCAAGTTCAAAAGTAACCTTCACTAAAGCTCAGAAGGAACCATTTAATTCAGAGATCCCCGTCACGCAAAACAAGGAGGTTCCGGAAGTTGTTCCTCCTCACAGAAGAAGGCAGATCCTTTTGAATTGATGAATCAATTAGCTATAGCCATATATCCTTACAAAGCACAACTAAAATCTTGGTGCTAGTGGCACGTTGACACTCCGGTCCACTCATCACAGTAGTAGAGAACAGAGTAAAAGGACCATCAGGCTGTGTCTCTCGTCCTATCATGTACACCTCACAACAGCAGATGGGCTGCAAAGCAGGAGGTCTGCACACTCTGATACGGTGTAAGCATGACAACATGAACTGGCACACTTACAATCATTACTGACCAGCCCTCAGTCGCCCTTGTGTCTGATGATATCATCCGACAAGTGCAAACAATAAGAAACAACACGGACTGTATGTAGATATATAAAGGGAAGTGTCACTGAGTAGGCATAATCTGGCTTTGCTACGAGAACAGGCCGGCTCCCTGTGGGAGAAGAAAGATATTCCATTAGCATCAGAGAAACAGATAAACGGCTGTTTCGTCATCCGGCGTTTGAAGAGGAATCATGCAGAGAAGGACAGAGAAAGCATGAAGGAAAGAAAGAGAGCGCATACAGTGAGTACAGGTTTGAAAATAGACTGTAGAGTGGGGCTGGACTGCTCCTCTACAGCCATTTACTGCCAGGGGCCCACATAATGGTCGATAAACACCACTTGTATTCAACCGAAAAGGTAACAATTACCCACATAGTTCTGGGCAACATGTGTGTGTGTGTGTGTGTGTGTGTGTGTGGGGCCACCTGTGTGCTGTGCCATTTCCCTGACACAGAACCTCACACTGGTCTGCGCTTTTCCACAGCAAAAGAGCAGATTCTTAGCTTCCAAGAACAGCCAAGAACACAGCAACCGTTAAAATAAAACCAGAACATTGTGGAGGATTTGGTGGATTATTTTTGCTAATATGAGGGACAGTAAATCTCGCAGACATTAATGGGTTTAGGAATCGAAACTTAGGCTCCAAATTAGGGTACGAGAAGAGAAGAAATGAGAAGAGAAGAGAAGAGTAAAGAGAAGAGAAAACAAAAAGAAGAGAAAATAAAAACTAAGAGAAGAGAAGAAATGAGAAGAGACAAGAAGAGAAGAGAAGACAAGAGAAAAGAAGAGAAAACAAAAAGAGAAGAGAAGAGAAAACAAAGAGAAAAGTAAAGAAGAAAACAAAGAGAAGAGAAAACGAAGAGAAGAGAAGAGTAAAGAAGAAATGAGAAGAGAAGAGAAGACAAAGAGAAGAGAAGAGAAGAGAAGAGAAGAAAAGAGGAAACAGAGAAGAAATGATAAGAAAAGAGAAAATAAAGAGAAGAGAAGAGATAAAGAGAAGAGAAGAAATAAGAAGAGAAGAGAAGAGAAGAGAAGAAAAGAGAAGAGAAAACAAAGAGAAGAGAAGAGAGGAGAAGAGAAGAGAAAACAAAGAGAAGAGAAGAGAAAAGAAGAGAAGAGAAAACAAAGAGAAGAGAAGAGAAGAAAAGAGAAGAGAAAACAAAGAGAAGAGAAGAGAGGAGAAGAGAAGAGAAAA
>JAOVYU010000013.1:3400264-3412129 GCA_025674565.1 Synodontis membranacea | reverse complement strand
CAGCTATTCACCTGGAATGGTTTTCAACAGCTGCTGAGCACTTGCTGACTGCTTTGTCTTCACTCTGTCATCAAAGCTTTCAAGAATCTAAAATGTAAAACATATTCTGGTTCGTTTAACACTTTTTTTGTTTATTGCATAATTCTATGTGTGTTCCTTTATCATTCTGATGTCTTCAATATTAATGTACAATGTAGAAAATAATAAAAATAAAGAAAACCATTGAATGATAAGGTGTGTCCAAACTTTTGACTGGTAGTGTATTTCCCAGAAGTGGATATCAAAATTGCTTCATATGCACCCTGACCAGTGCCTGAGTCCAGTACTCCGGCTATAGCTATATATTATCCGTGACATGCGTTTCCCAGCCCAAGCAAGAACACTGAGCTGAATGTAGGCGTGAGTCACAGTGATTAATGCTTAATTCTAGACATTACTAAGTGTCTCCTCTACATTCAGTCTCTACATCCTTGTTTTGGAAACTCATCATGACATCCAATACGGCTTTAATCGTTGCTTTGATGAGCATTATATTGGTTTATTTTTCTGAACGGAAGAGACCAAATTATTGGTCAGAAAAGAAACGGACACACCCGAATAGCCGTAGTCTATTTTACGCGCGCAAACAGAAGCTAGAGAATCGGTTTTGTGAGCTTGGGAATATGGGAGAAAAAAAAAATACTGACCTACTGTCCTAGCCAGATGTTTACCAAATGACACAAAAGTGGTCCTGAAACAGCATTACCGCATATCAAGTCTTACCGGCGGCGTTTTTTACGAAGGATGATTACGAATTCATGTGCTTGCCTGGTACTGCGAGTGAAAACGTGAGCTGGGTTTCTGGGTAACAGCGTTAGCTAAATGCATTAATGTTAAAAGCGCTGTAATGCCTAATCTCTGTGGAGCGGAGTAAAACGGCGAGATGAGATGGGAGCAGAGGAGATGGGAGAACAGAAGGGCAAGGGTGGGGAGAGGAGGGCGGACGAGAGAAGAGGGGAGGACGCGGGGGGAGCCCTGGCGGTGGCTCTGAACCTGCTGGCCTGTTTGTACCTGATTGAGGTCGATGAGAAGGAGATCAATAGATCATTAGGCAATCCCTGCTCTGCTCAAACAAACACACAGATTACAGACGAGATAATGGCAAGATCAATTGCCAATGTGTGTTTGTGTGTGTGTGTGTGTGTGTGTGTGTGTGCGTGTGGGTGTAGCATGTCTCTTGGGCGTGGCGCGAGTGTCTGTGGGCAACAGGATGACGCCAGAATCGGCAGCACACATCCATGAGCTCATATGGACACACTCCCAGAGTCTGGCTCAGCTTACAGGGTGTGGTTCTGGACAAAGTAGAATGTTATGATTTGTAGCTTGCTGTATGTGTGTGTGTGTGTGTGTCTCAGTAGTTCGTCTGGGCGTGGCTGCATCCATCCTTTTCGCGTTCCAAGCTTTGACACTTCAAACGCTGCAAAAGCGTAAGACAAACACCAGAACTAATTTCTTGATTTAATAACCCCTTTTTTTGCTCTTTTGCCGCTTTCATGTCATTTTCCAGCATCACAACACGACCATGATGTGCTGCATCTGAAAAGGGAAAAACGTCCGCGCTCGTTTGCTCGCGCTCAACTCTGATTCCAGCCAGAAATCTGTCACGGCTGTTCTGATCGCCCAAGCGCACATGGCCGCAAGCTCATCATTAACATCAATTCAGCTTTTCTAGAGACGTTCAAATGAATACCTCTCTGTTCCTTCTTCTCCTCCTCCTCCTCCTTTCTGAGACAATAGTGGCCACCTGTGGATTGCTAAAGAAGGGGAAAAAAAAAAAAAAACATCGGCGGCACCGAGAACTCCAGTCTGTAACGCTGACAATCATCGACGTTTACGGCTCAATCTCACTCGCCACATGATTATGCTTAAAAGCTATAAAGTCTGAAGGGCCGTTATGAACAATGCAGCTGGATGGGAAAATTGGAAATGAGTTCTCGGGCCTTTAGGGTTTAATTACGAGCCTGATGATAGTGATGCAGCACGTAACATATGTAATTATATACACAGGGCTTATATACAAACTTGTTCTGTGACTTAGGAAACATATGGTCTCAATTCGTCATCATCATCACAGATGCAAAGTAATGGAGTATGTATTAAACACAAAGCACGCGGGCGGCGGCATCCAGGATGCCCATGGCTTTGTAATTTCCTATGTGAGGTCCAGGACTCTCTCTAGGAGTGCTTCCTGTGATCTTTATGAGTGAGCGATCCCTGAGGACATCTGTTTGCACAGGTGTGCTCGTCTGACTTGATTAGGAGGGGCAATCGGTATATGCAGGTGTGTGTGTGTGTGTGTGTGTGTGCGTGTGTGTGCGGGCAGCAGCTCCGTGTTGGCTTCTGCTGTACACCGCAATAAGACCAGAACACAGGCAGATGACGATCAGAGTTGTAGGCTGGGAAATCAGACTGTGGTATTAGTTCAGTTGGTGAGTTTGCCAGCATGTGGGTGCATTGAGCTTAGTGACAAAACATAAGGCAGACAATAAGATAAAAAAAAAAAAAAAAAACTAGAATAAATAAGAGGGGGTTTTAGAGCTGGAGCCAATTTCTCCCTCGTCCTGGCAAACAGGAGTTTCAAAGCAGCAGAGGAACAGGAACGAGGATCATTATATTGCAAATTGAAGAAGCGTGCAAAGAAACTAGTCTACATGAGTGCAATCTAGCTCATCATCATCATCATCATCATCATCATCATCATCACAGCTGGCAAGAAGTCCTCCTATAACAGCAGAAAAGAGCAATGCCACACATGAAAGGTATAATCCTCTTTCCAACTTAGACACGCATATTTAAATTGCTTAATCGTTTTTTTTTTTGTTTGTTTTGTCTTAATAAATCATACATGTTCGGAGGGATCCGTGTCAAAAGTCTCTCCCCGTGCTGGGAGCTCTGCTTATGAAAGAAGGCCGGAAACAGGTGGGCTCAAGTTCTGGCAGCAGCTCGCTACCCGACGGCACAATAAGAAAGCGCTCCCATGGCAACAAGGCGCAATTTGCTTTCCGCAGCCATACACCAGTCCACTTCATGCTCTAATGTAAAATGACAAGTTGCCGGAATTAATTTTAGTGTTGGAGCGCAAAAAAAAAAAAGCTGTGAAAATTAAATACAAAAAAGAAAGCAATTTCTTCTTCTTATGTTTTTTTTTTTTTTTTTTTTTTTTTAATTCCAAAACTTGCTCTATTTTGCCTCGCTAGATACCTGCAGAGCGTTTACTGAAAACATTCGGCTGCTTCGGTCCAGCCCGCAGTCCAGAGTAAGGCCGAGAAGGATCTCTAATGGATGAGAAACCAATTTCATCTCCCACAGTGAAAAGGGGAAAGGCGGAGAGAGAGAGAGCGAGAGAGCGAGAGAGAGAGAAGCGAGCGAGCAAGAGTGAAAACGAGAGAGTGACAGAGAGCGACAAAGATCTGTGGCTGGTGAAGAGGAGCGGAAGCCGCGTATAAAAGTATCTACACTGTGATGAACGTGTGTCAGAGTGGCTGCTGACAGTTTTAAAAGGAGAGCTGTTGGATTGCAAAGGAAAAATCAGAGGAGTGACAGCTGCCAGAAACGGCACCGAGCTGCTGTCGCTTTACTGAGGGAAACAGAATCCTACACACACACACACTAACACTTCACACAAAAAATTCTGACATTTCCAAACAAAATAGCTTTCTTTAACAGGCATTTAAACCTGCCCTTTAAATACTCACTACGCGACCCTGTGTGCGGGTCCGGAATCGGCTTCGCCTACGGAAAACCTGATTTGTTCCCACCGTCAGAACGCTGTGTGTTCACCTCAGGGCAGCGGTCCATCTGCCTCCCCCAGGCAGTGGTTTTAACCGATGGAAAAAAGACAGAGCTGTTTTGGGTTCCTGCTCGAGTTATAGCCTGCTATCTACAGATGTGTTGATGTTATGAGTTCCAGGTCTGCATTCCTCTCACTGCTTTGGGAAACGGCCTGAGAACGAGACGGAATACGGCCCGTTCGATTCCTCTGTCATTACACCCATGTCACAATGAAAGCGGCCCAATCAAGTCTAGAATGCGTACGGTCTCGGGGTCAGCGCACGGGAATGTTCCCAGGCGACCCCGTGCAACGCAGTCTCGGTTTCTTGGGTCACAGCTGAACAGAGGAATGACAAAAAGAAATGAAATGTGTGTGTGTGAGTGTGTGCGCGAGTTTCTCTGCTCTATTGGACCACGAAGAATTTGTACACGGGTGCTTGAGCCGGCATGATTCACCCTTCGGCGAATTCATCCTCACATATATATACACACACAAGAGCTCTCCCTTTGCTCTCGGGTTCTTGGAATAATGATTACCTGTGTGTAATAAAGTGGCATGTGCTGAGTGTAAGGGATCAGTTACCAATACCAAGCCTCCTACATCCTTTATACGGTCCGAAAAAAGAAAAAAAAAAAAAAAAAACCTCAGCGATGTGTTAACTCTTTCTGCTCAGAGCAACCAGCTGTTGCTTTTTCGCTCTGCTGTGGTCAATCAATTCTTGAGTCTAGAAAACAGAAAAGCAAAAAAACCACAGCGCATGAAATGTTCAAAAAACAGAAAGCAGACAGATGGGTCATGCTTCCAACCTCGACAGCTATACATGGATTGCGCACATTTTCAAAAGAGGGAAAAAAAAGAAAGAAAGAAAGAAAGAAAGAAAAAAGGCAGAGAGTGTATAAGACATTGCGATGCAGAAGTGCTACCATGGCAAGCAATAACAGCTTGCCAGTCAGTAAACATCAGACGCACGACTCATCTCGATGCTCCCAAACTGCGACACAGCTCAAGCTACATATCTACACATGCTGTTTGTATATGGGGAAAAAAAACAAAAATAAATAAAAAACAACTGTTCCTAATGAAAGACTGTGGTCTGATCTGAGACAGCGATCTGAGTCACTACTCAACCCTCAACTCTATAATCTCTAGTCTGCTCTTATTTATCAAAATATAAACACAAGCTTAACGAATAAACCGCTGAAATCTGTACTGAGGCATTTAATGACGAGACTGGCGGCGAATTCTCGATCCTGATCGGGCAGCTTAAAACCAATAACAATAACTTTCTCCGACTGCAGCTTGGATAACTGTGCCTGCTGCTTCGTTTGATTTTAAGATTTTAATTGTCATTTTTTTTTTTAACAGCCAGAGCTAAAGCTGTTTAAGTTTTCCGCCATGGGAGAGTGTTGGAGGCAGACGATGTTGTGCTTCGTGGTTTCTCGGTAACGGGCGGATAACAGGCACTACTGCGCAGTAACGACATTAATGGTAACTATGAACAGAAACAACTTCAAATGCCTGTGCTCTGTATCGATTAAACACTTGCCAGCATTGGCAAATTGCTGTGGTAGAAGAGGAACACTTCAGCGTGTGCTTTTACTGGAAAGTAATCAGCTTCACGGTGGTAAAAGTTCGTCCACTTCACACTGCGCTGCATCACAACACAGTTACTTCTGGTGCACTAGTCTGATTGGTCGAGCTGCGTTCCAAGAGCATTGCAATGACAGTAACCACAATGGGAAGTTTGACGGTTACACCTTTTCCACCAACAGGGAACTGGTTCCTTTGTGCCAGCTAATGACCCCGCCACGTTTCCACCAGTTTTGAGCAGAACCACTGTAATCGAGGATGCGTCATCAACGGAGCGAGTTGCACAGCGCACCACGGAGGTAATCAGTAGTAGCAAGTTGGCAGGTCGCACTGATTACCTGTGAGCATTTGTTCTGTTATTGCAGTTATTTATCTGGTTTATCCTTTCGCACTGCGTTCTCCATTGCTGCACTCTGCTTCCTCTCCCAAACTAATGGCACGCCCCCGATGTTGTCACAGTTGCCCCTTTTTTTTTCCAAATCTTTTCAGGATCCGGACCAATTGGTCGAAATGCTCTGAATTGTTCAAAATCGGTTGCGCTGTTCGCTGTTGGTAGAACAGGTGTATTTGCGCATCACTCCACACGCAAAACATCCCAGTGGTTACTTCAGTCGTGCTAGCGACATCATAAGCGGACACGGGAAGAGATACATTTTTTTTCATTAATATAACTTTTAGACTTAAAGTGGCTGGCTAACCATTCCCAGAATCTTCTGTGCCAAATAGAGAGGCACCATCTATCACATGCTATAAAGTCAGCGTGAATCTATTTCTTCTAGCGGGAATACTTTACTGAATATCGTCAGGACTGCGATCACCTGCGAGTCCAGGGCCGTGACGATATTCAGTATAACCAGCGTCTGTCCTCCTGTCACGAGCACTCCAGACATGTTCTTTTCTTCCAGTGTGGGAAAAAAGCATGTGTCTACGCTTGTTACAACTCCTGCTGAGACACACACACACACACACACACACACACACGGTGTAGAGCAGACGCTCCAGTTAATCTGCGCTGATGAGCTCGGAGAGCCGGTTTCTCTCCCTGACCCAGCACTAAGCCGCTCTGTCAGTCTGACCAACTCGAAGAACACATCAGAGAAAGCGCTTCCTAATCTTTCGAAGCCATTTCCAGCTGCAAAGCAAGTGGGCCCCATTCTGCATTACTGAGCGCCCTTAAAATTCCCGGCCTTGGGAGGAAAACGGAGCCAAGAAAGCAGGATGGAGATTAATTCTGTCTGCCTGAGCAGAAAACTGCACCTCCTTGGCCACAACAAACAGATGTGCATACATAAATGCAGACCAGAGCCAGCGCAAGAGGCTGGCTTCCGAAACGAAGTGTCACGATGATATATTATGATGGGATTATAACCAAGAGCAAAAAAAAAAAAACACTTCTGTGTCAATGTGCTGCATTAAAAAAAAAAAAAAAATTCCTCGGAATCTGTTTAAAATCCTAAGCTTTAACCCAGTGCTACTCGAACGATCAGTGGCAGGTTTAATGTTTTCTCTGCTCGCATGACATAATGCTAATCGGCTGATGAATTTTATATCACGTCTGTAAGAGTGCAAAAATGGTCGTCCAGGACCAGACAAAGTGTAATGCTGGTTGCTTTTACATCCTATTAGAACTGATGTTGTGGGTTTGGGATCTAGGAACAGCTGACAAGTCGAACCGTGGTTGACACGAGAAGCGTTAAGCAAGTACAACTTTAACGGGGAAATGAATAAGCGAACGGCACGACAGATGAGACGTTTATGGTGTTATAATAGTTGAGCCAAAATCAACAAACCCAGAGGGCACTGTGATCCATTACAGATCTCACGATCGACGCAGAAGAGCACCTCCTTGAGAAAAGATTTGCATCAGCGTTTCGCGACACAATTTATGACTTTGCCTTTTAAACGTAATTTGATTGACCTTGTTTTCCCAATCGAGCCTCTTTGTCATATGTCTGGATGTTGAAAAGGCAAGTTAACAAAGCATGGAGATGGGTGATTGGGGGGAGTGTGTGTGTATATATGTATTGTGTGTGTGTGTGTTTAAGGTTTGTTTAACACTCGGGGCACGGCGGGTGCTGTCTCTGCCCGGCCTTGCCGCTGCTCCCTGGAGTAGAGCTCTGAAGGACGCGGAGCTTCACCTCGGATGACACCAAAAAAAAAAAAAAAAAAAAACAAACCTGATAATGCCAGTGTGACAGTAAGCGAACGAGTGCAAATAATATGCAGAAAGGATCAAAATGACATCTGCAGCTGTTGCAAACACCAGGAATGGATAAATAAACAGGAATGAGGGAGTAAACGAGGGGATAAGAAGCGAAAGGGAGAGATATCAGTGGCTGGACACGGTCCATGACACTGACAGCTGGCACAGACACCCTCCACAGCTCCAGCAAACAGCGCTGCACACGGCCGTTCTCCATAGACCAACTGAGACGGTGTGTGTGTGTGTGTGTGTGTCTGAGAGAGAGAGAGAGAGTGAGGAGACAGAGAGAAAAACAGAATGCAAGAAAGAAAGAGAGATGAAAGAGGACGGTGCTGATAACATGACTGCGTCTCTTGGCTCCAAGTCTAATTAACACTCTGGCAAATGCGTCAAATGAAGTCGGATTGGACCAAGAACATTTCTGTGTGTGTGTGTGTGTGTGTGTGTGTGTGCTTTTGTAGGAGCTGCTGCTCAGTCAGCAGTGACTGTCAGGGGGAGGTGAGGATGAGGATGGCCTTGTCTGGAGGTGAAAGTGTCTGGCGGAGCTATGAAGATAGATGAAAGTAGAGGGCATGGATTGAGGGCAGAGACAGTTGTGTGTGTGGGGGTTGGTTGGGGGGTAATGGTGTGTGTGTGTGTGGGGGGGGGTGTATTGGAGATCTGACCGATGAGACACAAATCCAAGTGCTGTGTCTTTAATTCCTCTAGAGGCATAAGCATACCAAAGAGACAGAGAGATGGGAAGATAGAGAATGAGTAAAAGAGAGCAAACAGGAGGAAAATAAGTCTGAGGGGAAAAAAAAAAAAAAAAAATCCAAAGTTTAGGATTTAGAAACAGTTCACTCAACAAACTTGTCGAACTTATTTGAATCATAACCAGGCGCTCTCTGTGATGGAACGTGCGGCTGAGTGCGTGTGTGTGTGTGTGTGTGTGTATTAGTGAGTGCTTTCGGCTCTGTGTCAGTTCAGCGGAGAGAGGATTCTGCTGGAAATGGACCAACCATTACACGAGTCGTGTAGTGTGCATCTCCAAGATGCTGCTCGGTGACAGCTTATGATTTTCTAATTTTCAGAGTGGGTTTGTATCATGGTGGCTGCCACAGCGAGCGGCGCTGCTTCTGCAGAATCTCACCCACCGTGCGCCGCGTCCCTTGAGCAGATATCACTATTAAACTGTGACCCAATTAATTTAATCTCCGCTCGCCACAGACATGAAAGTCCAGCCACCATCCGAGGAGGAGGAGGAGGAGTGGGAGGGGGAGGAGGGGTGGAAGGGATGGGTAATTTCACATCTCAGCACATACGCATTTGAGTTTCTAACTGGGGGGAGGGAAAAAATGCAATTACACGGCTGTGATCGTGAGAACAGGGCGAGAAAAGGGGCAAGGATGGCGACTCATGGAAGCCCACGCTGGCTCTGCGTTAATCGCTGTAGTGTCTGGTGCACCAATAGATTGCAGATTTTCCTCTGCGCTATTTGAGTGAAGCCTAAAGTCAACAGATGTTTGCTTGCGCAAAAAACGGACACACACATTCATTTGATTATTTCAACATGCTTTTTTTTTTTTTAATTTATTCGGTCTGAAAAGACACACAAAGTCGTTCCTAATTGCATCCGTGGCGAGCGGTAGCTATTTCTAAAAGCCCAAAGTGCTTACGGAAGTGCCTCCAAGAATAAAACACACAGAGGAGACTTATCACTCGCTTCCCCGCCCCCATTCCTAAGAAGCTTAAAGCAAAAGCCGCAAACATTAAGAAAATGCAAGTTAAACAGAATCATTACGCTGAGCCTCGTGGTTGCCAGATGTGTTAGCATAAGCATCTCGGAGTGTTAATATAACCACATCAGGAGTCTAATGCTGCTGCACGTCTGTCAAGACGACAGCACATTTTTTTATATATTATAAATATTTTTTATTTTTTTAGCTGCTACTGCCTGTCAAAAAAAACATACCCAGGCTACACCGTGGCTGGTCGCCACTCCGCTTTATTATTATAGCTGCTTCCCTGCTGGAAAGCTCACAAAGCCCCAGCTCACGGAGCCTTCGTAAGTGAAAAGAATCAGGCATGTGGCGGGAGCATCAAACACAGGCACCTAGATACACATCTGACTTTACTCAAGATGCCAAGAATTCCTTGTATGCGCCTGGGTCGGGTTTCCTTAAAGGAGAGACGGCGTATGAAAGTGAAGCCCTCTACATAACACGCATCCTTTATCTTAGCTCGGACGAGAAGGAATAGAGCTCAGATCCGGGCATCAGAAGATACGCTCATGTGAAACAGGAAAGCGCCTAATAAGATGCCGCGTCGCTGGAGGCTGCGAGAAGACGCGTCCGCAGAATGTGCAGGTTCACCGTCAGAGCAGCGACGCGCCAAAAGGAAAGCACAGACTTCCAAATAACCTTGATAAGCTGCGACACCATTTAATAACAGTATCGGTTTCAGATAAGGGCAGAATGAGATGGACAGAGAGAGAGAGACAGAGAGAGAGAGAGAGTTTGAGTGACTGCTGTGAGGGACGTGCTCGTGGTTGAAGCGTGGATCTGCGTGGATGGAGATTAGCAATAGAGTGATTGGCTCCATTACCTACAAACGCTTGTAACCACCGCCTGCTCCTGACGCTAGCCTGTCTAATGGCCCATAATATCGCTTTACACCCCGTCCCGGTCCTTTATGCTACCTCTCTGACATAACCCTGTCATTGAAGGCCCTATAAAAACAGATATATTTCTTTATTACTTCTTCCTTAACATATCACCGTGACTATCTTCACAGTACAAAGAAAGCTGATCTGGGAAAGTCGGCCTTCTCGGGCCCTTGAGGCAGACGTTAAGACGGTTATTGCCTTGAACTGTCACCCGCTCCGTCTTCCATTCACTGCCAACACAATGCACGTTTTATTATAATCAAATGAATGCAATATCTTCCCATAAATACCCTACTTAAAAAGCCATTCGCTCTGCCTGCAATATGGCCGCCGCGCCACAAGGCGTGGCATGTTTAATTCACATCTGATGCAATTTATACACTCATCATTCAGCTCACACACCCACACACACATGCTTCTTTTAACATGGAGGGCATACAGTACCTAGCTGCAATCCCAGCTCCCATTACCATGGACGGAAATACATCATCCCTGTATTTATCTCCCAGAAACATGTAGTATTCATTACAGGCTAGCACTCCACCACTCCATTTCCACTGCACCACAGATAGAGGTCTCGCAGCAGATCAGAGTACAGATAGAGAAAGTTATTAAAAAAAAAAAAAAGAAAGGAAAAAAAAGAAAAAAACACTTCCGCCCTGGAGGAAGAGGAGGAGGGGACAGACATTCTGGGTGGCTCCAACTATGGCGTTATAAAACTTAAAAAAAAATAAATAAATAAAAAATAAAATGCATGGCTATCAATTTTCACGTCCGTGTCTAGATATAGTGTCTAATCTAGAAATCCAGAAGCAGCAATCTGCCTCGACCAGTCCTCCATGCGCAATAAGGGATTATAATTCCTTGGAGCATTAAGGCACTAGGGGGTGGCTACATCTCAAGAAGAGCCTAGTGTGCTAGCAGCAGTGTCCTAACTTACGTAAACAGGAGACAAAAAACCCCTGCCATTTTCTCTAATCACAAGAGTAAACACTGCAGGCCTACAAACTGATTTCACTCCTGCCTCCAATTCAAGACAATGGGCGAGCGTTCCACTCCTCACCTTTACCATCAGAAGGACCTTGTTTTTTGTTTTATTTTTATTCCACCAAGCAAATACAGAACGCAGGGTCCATGACTGTGCCAATCGTCCTTTCATTTCATACATTCACTTCACTCGCACTGAATTTCACCCACAACAAAAGCAGAAGGGGAAGAAAAGAGAAGCCCATAGGAGAAGACAGGGAACAGCATTGGGTCGAAGGAATCCAATCTCTCACAGCCTGACAGCCAGGCACACACACACACACACACACACGCACACAAGCACACACGTGCACACACAATCGCCATTCCTGAATAACCCCGGAGTTACGTTGAATGAAATAACAGGATTACGGACGCACTAGAAATCCTGCCGAGATGCCTGATAATGCAGTTTAGGGCCGAGCATCACGCCGCTGGCAGGCAAAAGTCAAACTGGTTGTCTAATGAAAATATGGCAAGCTTTTCAGAGTCACTGAGCATAAAATTCAGAAACACAGGGTTAAGCTTTCTGCAGTGCAGCCAAGACGGAAAGAAGAAAATTAGCAGTAACACTAAGATAACCCCCCC
>JAOVYU010000013.1:3386266-3400164 GCA_025674565.1 Synodontis membranacea | reverse complement strand
CCCCCCCCCCCCCCCCCCCCATTTCTTTTTTTTTTTTTTTTTTTTGCAAAAGATGCTAAAAGGGGGCGGCCATGTAGCAATATGATAGGCTCGCTAAGGACGGGATTATTGTTGTGTCAACAACCCCCACAGATAATAGTAATTACCATCCTTGGTTTAGACTCCTCTGACGAAAGAAAGGCACTGGCTTAGCTGACAGCCAAAGCCTAATTACCGTGAAAGGCCAATTACCAGCTCCATTTCATTATTTATGTACCTCCACACAACCAAATAAAAAGAGGCTTGTGTAGCCCAGAGCGCCAAAACTACTGACAGCTGTGCACGAGAATCCTAGGAAGAAAACAGAAAACTCAAATGGCTGGCAATCTGTCTAGCTGTTCATGAAACTGATAGTTAGTAATCAAGACAAAGTCATTCTAGGGATTTCTTTGTCCCCCCCTTAAGGGCAATCGTATGAGGCAGAGACCTGTCCCTGCCATTCCTGTACACGCATCCGCCACTTCTTCCTGTTCGCTCGATGACTTCCTGCGGCGTCTGTTCAGGAAATAATAGTCATAACCACCCACCCTCTTGACTGCTCCCAACAGGAAACAGTTCACTCAAACCGGCACACAGCAACGACGCGGTGTGCGAGCAATCACGGTACCTCGACAGCCTGAAAATACAGGAACCCGAAAATGGAATTAACGTTCGTTAAAACGTCTCTCAGATACGGTGAGAAGAAGACAACTGTGATCATTGCCTGGAATTACAAGCAGAAGCTTTAGCACAGCAAAAGCAGAGTCTGAAGGCTGAACTGAATGAAAACAGACCCAAGCCTGATTTACAGAGAAGGTGAAATCCATCTCGCTACAGATGTTTCCCACCTCCCACTGCGGCCAGGGTTCGAACAAGCCGAAAAATATCAGATGGGAAACGTATATAAAAAAAAAAAAGTCAGATTTCAGCAAGTGATCTGATCGGGTGCGTGTGTACGCGTGCGCATTACTTGACTTTGAAATGAAAATGCTGCCTGGCGATCACGTTAGAACAGCTCAGCAATGTCCTTTCGTTTCCGCACGTGAAAAACAAAAAAAAAAAGACAAGCTTCTGATTTTTATGCCCTCAAATAAATATTGCTGATCTCTGAAGAACTGGCTTCGTGGTATAGGACTGGAATTATGCAAAAGGCAAACGGGCCACAGAAACCCGATCAGAGGAAACTGGACACTAGCTTTTCTCTCACGTGCTGCTGAATATTCAGCTCAGCTGTTTCTAAATTTCTATCTGTACGCACTTTAACTTTAGACCTGGATATGGATCTTTGCCTGCGCGTCATCCGGGCAAGCGTCCACGTTCTGGCAATAATGCAAGAGATCTCTTGAGAATCACAGGGCTGGCACAAGACTGACTGTAGCATCACTGAGTGCATGATCTGCCTTCTTCCGAAAGCCTTGAACCCACGCTGTACTGAGGACTGGTATGAACGCCATCTGTTTATGATGTGTAATTTCCGTTTCGGGTGGCGTTAAATCTCTCCATCTTTCAGGCTTTGCCAGCACCTAAAGCCTGCCTCATGCCTTCCTAATTCAAACACAGTGAAATCAGCTCACTTTCCTGTTCAGTAGGCATTACACCAAGCAGTCGCTTCACACTCCAAACCCGGCAAAGTGTTCTCTCGGAGAGCGCGGTGTGTACAATGAGATCCTGCCAGCAAGTGCCAAAGTGCTTAGCATTTAGATAACATTTGCGGAGGAAGGGTCCATTGCAGCTTGCGCGAGGGGCATCGCGAGCCTCGAAGGCCGGATCTGGTCCTGCCGTGCCTTGGCAATGAGGAACGCGGCCCAGGCTGCCGTGACAGCTTGGAAGCTTGCAGGGGGTGATGGGACACAGGAGGAGAAGGATTCATGTTGGGCTGAAAAAAGGGGAGGAGGGTGCGAAGGGTGTTCCATAATATATCCCACCCTGCCGAGTGCACAGTTGCTCACGGAGGACGGAAAAGAAAATATGTACAAATCACGACTGGAGTACATTGTGTGGTTTTTCTTCCTTCCTGTAAGGTACACGAGAAAGAAGAACCACCACCAAAGCGCTGTCGACTCACTTCGCTTAAAAACCCGGACGCGTTCTAACATTTCTGCTGGAAAAGAAAAGAAAGTTTTGAGTAGAAAACAAAATGCTACAGTAAAAAAATATGTACAAACAATCATGCAGAAGAGATCCGTCAGGCTTCAGAACTGATACAAAAGGCTTCATCGGAAATCTATGCTGTATGGATTACAGTTTATGTTGTTCATTGTTGCATTTCTTCTCAAAGCCTCCATAAATAAATGTAAAATCATTTACTACTTAACCCTGCACCCTAAACCCATTACGCTAAAATACAGTATGTTCGGAATTAAATTCAGGTTCTTACAGCCTTCTGTTTGGGACCGATGCTCCATTTATCAATTAGGTTAACAGAAAGGGGTGGGGGGGTGGGGGGGTGCTCTGTTGTGAAGAGGGTTGTCACCTGTTAAACACGCACTGGCAGAGTGAAGGGGAAAAAAAAGAAAAAGAAAAAGAAAAAGAAAGAGACCAGAGGAATATATTCACTTCACAATTGCTTGCTAGCTTCACTTCACAACATGGTAATTAGCCCTGGGGCTTATGGATGTTGATACGGAAGACATGTGAAATGACAACAGACTTGGAAGAGGAGAAGACCCTGATGACATGCATAAGAAAGCAGAACGACAACTGGGAGCAAACGGAGGCATTTAAATCTGCGATGCAAATCTCCCACGCAATCTTTCGGCTCTTGAAAACCCTGCGAACTCCCGGGCTGCGCTTCTTAACAAGGGCTGAGGCACCACCTGGCAGAGAGAGAGAGAGAGAGAGAGAGAGAGAAAGAGAGAGAGAGAGAGGCAGGCACATCCCATCTTTTTCCATTCTGACAACACTAATACCACTGGGCTTATTGGCCTAGGAAAGGAGAGAGAGAGAGAGAGAGAGAGAGAGAGAGAGAGAGAGAGAGAGAGAGAGAGAGAACCAAACAAGCAGGAGATCTAAAAGCAACAGCATGGAGAGGAAAAGACCGACCCAGAGCTACATATGGACAGGAATACAACAGGAAGCTAGAGGAAGAAAATGGGAGAGAGATTAAACCAGCAATCACTTATGTTTTAGACATAAACCTTTCTTTTGGGAAGGCAGCAAGAAAGGAAAGAAAGCAGAAAGAGCAAAGGAAGGAATGATGCAGCCAGAAAAAAACAAAAAAACAAAAAACTGCTTTAACTGCTCAGGGAAAGAGAAGTACTCTACTCTACGAGAGACAAATCGCCGAGTTAGTCTGCAGATACACTAGGTTCTTATTTATATACTTCATTATGTCTACGGCTCTCGGTAAAGACATGCGTCGTGCCTGGGCGTCACCGTTTCGTCAATTTCAATTAGGCTTTATTTGCAAAGCAGCATTTCAAGAAGTGCACGGGCCATATGAAGACAGGATCTTAACGGTGTTTCATATGCCTCCTGCTGTATGTGTTATAGCTTCCCAGAAACGTGTTATCACTGGACTCCAGATTGATTCGATTATTGCTCTAATTAACAATTTGATCCTAATTATCGATTTGTTGTTACGTCGCCGTTGTCGCTATTATTGTCCAAAAGCGGGCGCAAGCATGTACAGTACTGTAACACCTCAGAACATACGAAGAATCTGCAAACCTGACAAATCGCTACCAAAAACAACACTTTATTTGAAGGATGCCTACGTAGTGCCTAAGATTCACATCAATATTTTATAAAGCAGCGCTGGAGAAGTTTCGAAAGGCTTATGTAAAAATGCAACAAAATTGGACTTAAACTGGAAGAAAGAACAATGATTATGAGTTGACCGATTAAGATACTGCTACTGTTAAAAAAAAAAAATTGCGAGGTGTTCGCTTGTTTTTTTTTTTTTTTTTTTTTTAGACTAACAGCACTTTTTCCGGACAGGAAAAGTCGTAGTATGCACACAGAATGTTGTTAATGTAAATCCTTCATTTGCCCGGAATATGGGTTTCATAAATAAAGAATAAGGACTTCCTATAATCTTAATTTAATCTTATATTAAAGGCATAGTGAAAGCTGCATTCTTTGCCCTTTACTTAAATGAGTCAAAAGATGCAGCTGCATGCTGGTGGGTCTGAAAATCCCTCGTAGTGTACGATCAGCCTTCCGGCTGCTGTTGAGGAGAGCAAATTGAGCCTGCAGCCATCGAGCGCCTGTGACAGGCTAATTTCTAGAATGAACAGAATGGAGGAGAGAGAGAGAGAAAAGAAGACGGAGTAGTCCAGGTGAGGAGGTGAGACAGGCCAGCGTGTGCCTCTCTCTGTGATAAGTGCTCTTCGTTCTCCCCGAGAGAGAGAACGAGTTTGGATGTGATGGCTAAAAGTTTGAATAAGCTGAAAGAAGGGACCTCCTAATTACATTTGTCCCTTTTCCCCTCTTCCGATCCCTTTCCTTATACCCCTTTTTTCATGTCTTTCTAACATCCTGTCGTTCCCTGCTTACTCCTCCCGTCCCTGTGAAAGTTGTAGATTTATCCTGGCTGTGTTCCAGCAGAACTGAGAAAATGACTCGAAACATCTTATCATCAGTGTTTGTGGTTGTAACGAGGGCGCGAGCGAGTAAAAGAGGCGACGGAACGCATAGAGACGAAAAGGAGGAGTGACAGAAGTGACTAAGACTATAAATGAAGTGAGGGCGCAAAAGGACGGAGGAGGTGCGGGAGGAGTCCGCGTGGCAAAGAGTGCCGAGGCCAAATTTAGCTGCGAGAGGATTTGGCGAGCGTAGGCACTCGGAGAGGACAAACTCCAGGACAATTAGCATTTCAATATCTTTAATGGAAGTATTTAGAACAGCAGGTAGACACTTAAACCTTTCTGCTTTTTTTTCCTAAGTACGACGTTCAGAAGAAGGTCAAGGAGCTTTTATGCTCTAATTGGAGCCATCCAGCATTTATTACAAAAAAATGTGCTCCAAGTTGAAATGTTTGCTCATCTCAGTGCCATTTAGTGTATATATATATATATCTGATGAAAAAAAAATCATATTTTTTTCTGTTTAAATATAGTGAATAAATGTTACGAGAAACCACTCTGGAAATGATCCTATCAGGAGAAACCACTACAAATTTCGTCCCTTTCACCCTCCTAAAAGCAGGCCTCTCTAATAACTCTTGCTTCTAATGCGCCCTCTTAATATGAAATGCATTAAGATAGGATGAATTCACAATAATAAGTATTCTTAACACATACAGTAGACCAAACCATTCCGGATTAAACTAGAAGGCCACTTGGAGAGCACAGACCTCCACCCTAGGACAACAGTTGACTCTTCTATGCAACTCCACTTCATATGTCTGGATATGGTTCCAAAGGAGTCATCGTATTTCTACATTGGCTATGTTTTGTTACCCCCATCGACTAGATTTTAAGATGTATGGCATTGTTGAGCGCATTTTTTCCGTCGGGCCGCCCCAGGAATCGGATCCGCGCCGATATTTTCTGGGGTTCTTCCTTGGCCCCTGCTACACCCTGCCACCAAGTTTCATCCACAATCCTGCTTACAGACAAACAGACAAAGAGGCGGATGAACAAACTGCACTGGACGCTTAATCTCCTTGGTGGAGCTCACCATTACAGCGTTGAAAGGCATAATACACACATTCCACTTTAAACAAGGCTTGAGTTAAATCCATAAACCTCAAATCATATGAGGTATAAGCTCAGATAAGGCTGTAATTATATAGTGTCAAAAAAAAAAAAAATGACGCAGGATATGTTTTCGTGTAAACAGTGCTGGAAACGTCCAATTCTTTCTCTTTTCACTCTCCTCTCTTTTTGGCTACAATCAAAAGACAGCGAATATAAAAGACAGCGAATATAATGACTTCCATATCACGTGATGAACTAATACATATCCTAACGGATACAGTATGCGATTCCCAATCCTCCCAGCTAGCTCCCAAACCTGGAAAAGCCTGAAGTACCATTCAAATTGCACAACATTTGCACCACATAATGCTGGGAGGAAAAAGGAACAAGTCTCAGCTGAACATAAAGCCGAACAATTATGTATAACAGAAAAGTAAATTGTAACCATGAACTAGAATAAAGCTTTTTTTTGCGTTCATTGTCTACTTCGAAAAGGCGGAAGGAACGAGCCAGAGTGGATAAATGGTATAATTTAACTGTTGGATTGTGCCATTATCCATAGCTTCCACAGCTGGGTCACGGCTCTCGGGTGCAAGCGCACTGGCTGCACAGCGGCTTCACCCGCATTCTGTTCGAGACAAGACTAATGACACAGACAAAATGAAGATCTGGGCACGACAAAACACGGACCGAATTGTGGCTGGACTGCGGAAAAGACAGGAACTGTTAATTATACAGGATGGCCCGATGTCTGTGTTTGATGATAAACTACAGCACATTAATAGTCCAAGTGTCTTAGAATTTCAGTGAGTCAGAAGACTTCTAGCCTAATTCTGGTTGATACAGGAAAGTTTGCAACGTACAGAAGCATTTGGTCACCTGGCAGATCCCACCCACCAATCAGCTCTCCCCTTGACATGACATCTACCAATCAGGGTGAAACGTGAGACGTCACGCAAGCCGACCACTGCTGCTCATGGAAGTTCACAATTCAGTGGAAAGCTCTATCTAGACTCGTCCGCATGCATGAGTTAACAGATGAGTGCGATGAACTATTGTCTCTGTGACTGACAAAGGTAACAGAGAGTACGCCCCTCCCACCCAGAGAGCACGGCCAGTTCTGCTCCCTCGGCTTCTGGATACGGATAGCTGTGGCATTCGTACTCGCAATCTCCCCATGATAATGCCCATGCTTTTCTGTTACGCCACACCATACATCATGTTGTGTTTTCCTTTTTCTTTTCTTTTTTTTTTTCCCTAACTGACAAAACAAAACTGCTGCAGGAACTGCCATCATTACATAAACCACCTTTACCGCAAAACGGTTATTAAATGAAAATGAGTTGCCAGGAGAAAAAGTTTGCAAATGTCTTTCTGAGGAGAATTTGCATTTATGAAGTCAGAAACTCAGCTATTCTGTCAGACCTAGATTGTTTTTTTTTGTTGTTGTTGTTGTAGTTTTGGAGTGTATCAGTCAGCACTGTGTGCCAAGATGTGATGTTTATGACTTTTAATAGATTTCATCATCTATATGGTCCAGGAGATCCTGCAATACTGAACTCGTTTCGAGCAACAACAACAACAACAACAACAAAAAAAAACAAAAAAACAACTGATCTGCAGACAAAATGATGGCCAAGCCAAGATGTGTGTTTATTTATGCCAAACGGTCCTAGCTATTATACAGTAATACTTCTCGAGGATTCGCTGACATCTTGTCATCACAGATTCATCCACTACACAATTACACAATGACAAATGGAAGATTTAAAACACGAGTCCATCTGTTCATACCTGGCATTAACATCCGTCTCGCTCGGATCAGTTGGTAGGAAAATCAAAAGTTGCGTCACCGTTTACACCTGGAGTTTTGAATGGGTCTCTAGTGACCACTTGTGATCGGATTTCATGCACGGTTCCTGTCGGAGGAGGGGTGTCACACATGTTTATTACATCAGTACTGCTCTGCATTTGTGTTCAGGCAAAGGCCTTGTTCACACCTGGCATTAACATGCGTCCTGGGTGATCAGGTCAGAAGTGGACACCTCGAAGTTCCTCGGCTCACACATGGTTCTCCACACGCCTCTTTAGTGACCACTTGTGATAGGATCGTGCGCTTTTATCCAAATAAACACGTACATCATTGTCACTGTCTTTTTTTCCTCCCGCCGATTTTCTCCCTAATTTAGTAGCATCCAGTTCTTAATACCCGCCCTCCGAGGCACATGAAGACAGCTGACCGCATCTTTACAAACTAGGTGGCGCATAACACCCGGAGGACAGCGCTATTGTTATTATTTGCTAGTGCTGATGCATTGCCACCCCTCCCTTCCAATTTTGCTCTCTAGAGATCCCAGTCACAGATGGCAGTGACATCACCGAGACCCGACCGAGCACGATCTCGCTTTTCTGCCACGCCACTTGGGAGCGTTGTAATGTTTAACTGGCGAGAGGTAGCAACCCACTTAGAAATGAAAAGAACATGAATTTGGACATTATTATTAAATAATTACTACATAAACTATTTAACATGACACCACTGGAGTGCGAATGAGAACGTACTTCCGTCTACCCGGAGGACGTGAGTTGAGCAGACGGGCCTTCAGTGTGGACAAAGACACATTCACATACATGCTGATGAAAGAATGAGTAGCTCAAACACCTCTGAATGTGATCTACGCAACTGGATCTCGGATCAATTTGACCAAGAGCTGAGGACTTGTGACTGTCCCATAAATGTCACATGAATCCTATTTCATGTACCTGGATGGATTGTTTCAAACATTTCCATCGTGTACTCTGCTAATGAATGATTAAAGCATGTCTCGCAGTAATGACGTCGTGTTTGTCTAGGATTGACAAGATGCGGTTGACTAGACACTTTTGCATTCACACTAGAAGTTACGTGGTCATATGCATCCCTGACCACCTCCGAAGATGCTTTGCGTGATCGGATCACAATACGCCTTTTGATTAATTACAACATGCAGACAGAGAGAGAGAGAGAGTGAGTGAGAGAGAGGGAGTATGATGTATATCGGTCACTACTCTGAAGTGATTTTCTATAGCTCGTCCCTCCTTGGTGAGGGTCAGGGTGATCCGGTTCTCAGTTCAAGCTATACCAAGATTAAGGTGTAGGATGGTGCTTTATTGTGTGTGTATTAGCGAGTGTGTTTGTGTGCATGTGTGTGCACGTGTGCGTGTGAGTGTGTGTCCTCTGCTGGAGCAGAAAAGACCCCAGTCGGACTCTTCAATCACACTAAGCCCCAGCAGCCGCAGGCAAACTCTACCAATTAGCCGCATGCTGCATCTGACCCTGGCTTCATTAGAGTGCGGGCTTACGTGCACGCACACACACACACACACCTGACCCTGACTTCATTAGAGCAGGAGGGCAGTTATTCTGACAGTTGGAGAAGACAGGATCTCTCTCTCTTTCTCCTTCTTTCTTTCTTTCTCTCTCTCTCTCTCTCTCTCTCTCTCTCTCTCTCTCTCTCTCTCTCTCACACACACACACACACACACACACACACACACATCACTGGCAGGGGTGACCGGAGCACCTCATGCACAACATGCTGATGGCAACAGGTGCGGTGGCTGAAGACACCAAATCAACAAACAACATGAAGCTCACTTGAAAACTGGACAAGTGAAGCCGGGGAGGAGGCGAGGAGGAGGGAAGGAGGTGGTGTGTGAGGTGTGTGAGCTGTACATTTACCCGTTTCATTCTACAGCATTTATGAGACACGTGGCCTGCCTGCTGAGCTGTGTGTTTGGGTGCACTGGAGGTATTTCTTTGAGGTGTAATTAGTCAGCGCATTAGAATATTCACCAGAAATAGAAAGAAATTTAAGTGCTTAAAATGCCCTGAATGGAGCAAAGTCTTTTCAAAATGTGAATAGCTGCTGATGGATTTGCGTGGATGCGTGTGTGTGACTGGATGAGAAAAACACGACAGAACCAAAGCGTGTGCATGTGTGTGCATGTGCGTGTGTGTGTGTGTGTGTGTGGCCTCTGATTGTAACCCAAGCCATCTTCTCGCTCTTATCCACCGACGAGAGGCTTTCAGCTCATCTCCAGTTTCACTTCGACCTTTCCATCAGTGCATCATGGCGCAGGCTGATTATACATCATCAAACGCAACACACACTCCTCGTACGCGTGTGTTATATACATGACTAGGCTTCACCAAACATTTCACACTACCGATCCAAGCAGAGATGAGAAAACCACTGGCCTTTTAACGAGTCTGAAACACACAGCGGGGTGGAGGGGAAGGGAGCAGCGAGCCCCTTTTCACTCATCTGGCTGGGCACTAGTGGATTATTGATCGCAGACAACCCCTCTCAAAGCCATTCATCACGGACCACTCAAACCCTTAAACGCGCACGCATGTGTGTGTGTGTGTGTGTGTGTGCACGTGAGTTCTGTTGATAGTTCCAGTGATAGCTATTGCCAGGCATCTGCAGCTAGTACATCCATTATTCCCGACAATGAGCTGTTCGAGTACCTGCAGGACAGCCTGCAACACTCAGTCCCTATTCAGCCCTGCCTCCTGTCCTCCTTTACACATGCCATCATGCGAAGGCGGGGGGAAATAGCCCGCTGGAGGAGATAATAAATAAATAAACAAACATAAAAAAAAAGAGCAGGCATTGTTTTCCCACTCAGCCGAGCGGGGTTAGCAAAGCTGTTTGGCTGCAGATAGCGGCACAACAGCCTGAAAGATGGCCAGCGTCCTGCATTATAGCGGATGTGTGTGCTTGCGTGTATATATATATATATATATATGTGTGTGTGTGTGTGTGTTTATATATGTACGTTTGTGAAACTTGGTTCCCAGGTGAAAAAAAAGGCCATAAGAGGCCAAACTGAGAGAGTGAAAGAGCGAAAGAATTCTGATTGCGAATGCGTGTGTGTGCATATTTAAGGAGGCTCCAAGAAAAATAACCATGGTGCTCTTGGAGAAGGTATGAGTCCAGCCTCCTTAAAACTTCTGCATGACATAATGCGCTATAGCCTAGCCTGACCTAATCAAATCAAGTTGGAGAGAAGAGAGAGACTAGAAAGGAAAGAGATGTGACCTTTGCTCCAACTTTAAATGCTTACCATAGAGTGAGAGGGGTGAAAAAAACTTTATAAATTATATTCCAAGCAGTGGAGATGTGTGTCAGGCCAAATAAAGCTTTACAGAAGGGTTTTTTTTTTTTCATGGGGAGGATGTTAAACAACCCAGACGGGCACGGAGGAAGAAGGAGAAGAAGAAGAAGAAGAAGAAGAAGAAAAAAAAATCCTGGACAGGCAGCCGAGCTTAGGCTCTCACACCGACAAACTGGGAGATTACTTCTGAAAGCAGCTGATCTTACCTTTGTTTTTCCTCCCCCTGTGTGAGGCAATGCAATTCAGAGGGGGGAGAGAGAGGGAGAGAGAAAGAGAGAGAAAGAGAGAGAGAGAGAGAAGTAAGAAAGACACAAAAAAAGGAACAGGTAAGGATTGATGAATTAAGAAAAAAAAAAAGTTCTTTAACACTGGTATGCACCATTGATTTTCTATTCTTCTGGAAACATTTAATGAGAGGAAACTCATTTGAGCGAAAAAGAAAGAGAGAGAGAGAGGGAGAGAGAGCAGTGATGTGAGTGGAAGTATACGAGTCTATTTAAGGTGAATGGCAGATTCAGGAGAGGAAAGAACAAAGTGGTAGCTCATTATCTTACCTGAACTAAAGCCAGAGTGAGCGGCTGGACAGAGAGCTGGAAGGAGAAGAGACATCGGTCGTTTAGGTTCAATGCATTTTTTAAGTACATCAATAAATAAGTAAGCACAAGGATGAAATTACAAAGTATAATCTTCCTGAGTCGCTGCTTATCAGCTGAGTAATTGAGCTCACTGCAAGACAGATATGTATTCATCAAACACCTAATTACGCTTCAAGCTGTTTTGCTGGATACAGGCAGCCAAATGTGTGCTTAGGAAATGCTAAGATTAACGTTAGAAAACTTTTTCTTTTTTTCCTTTTATTATGAATGGTATTGTTCAGTGATCGCTCAGACGCAAACTTTAACACCAAACATCTCACGGATGATTAACCATTTGGAGTAAATTGTGTTAATTTTAGTTTTGCCTAAGCGCTTTCTGTATCAGGGAAAAAAAAAAAACAGATCGAAATATACAAGGTCCATTAGAGGAGCAAATTGTGGCTTTAACCACCAAAAGCTTAACATTGCTCTCCCAAACCTCAAGCCATTAGCTCCCTGAAGCAAAGCTCCGCGCCACTGTCAGCTATTACGGCGTTCTTCCGAGTCTGCCGTTTGGACCGTTTTATACGCACGCAAAGATAAAGAGTTTTTAAAGAGCAAACCTCCGAGACTACGTGAAGTTTTTAGAGTTTGTGACGATGTACTCTGGTACTCTGAAGCCCAGCAGTCTGAAAGATGGTCAGCTATGATGTCATAGAACGTGAGGGACGTGCTCCGTTCCGATCACATCCTGCCGGAGAATCAGAGCACAGTCTGCAGTCAAAGACGAGGCAGTACAGGGCTCCGCGGGAGAGACATCCTCACTAGCTCTTAGCTAAGAAGAAAGAAGTGAGCGAAGTCATGTGGGAAAGGTGGAGGGTAGAGGATCGGGGAGAAGCGCAGTGGGAAAACAGGACTCCCACTGCACTAAGCCTAGCATGTCTGCAGAATGAAAAGTTACGGTCTGCACATGGGCTTGAATATTTATGGAAGACAGAGAGCAGGAGCAAACCCAAAGAAGACAACCCAATGTGCACGCACGTGCACGTGATGTGAAATTTATACCAGTCATACTATTGTGCTAAGGTCTTATTTCATCTGGCTTGGGATTTGGCCCCAAGCCCTTGTGTCTTGCGTCTTGTGGACATTGTCATGCTGAAAGACTCCACTCGCGTAGAATTGTTTCAGACGGTGATCCGTCAGAATAATGCTATATAACAAAGCCACTGAGGTTTTCCGCCTTTGATTTGTCCCCTGTCTGTTTTCATGAATTATTAAGCTGTTTGAAATCAATTCAGCATTTTTGACTACATTTCTTTCATTCCAATTCTTGATTTCGAGCATGCATTCCAGGGTTTCTCAGATTCAGTCCTACCCTATTAGTTGCAAGATTTGCTTTTTTTTTTTTTGCCACCACGCCTGATCCAGGTTACACTACATGGTCAAAGGTTTGTGGACGCATGAACATCACACCCATATATGGTTCTTCACTTTTTTTTGCCAAAAAGTTGAAAACACAATTGTGTAGGATGTCTTCGCATGCTGCTGCTTTACAGTTCTGCCCTGCTGGAACTAAGAGGCCCAAACCTGTTCCAGCACGGCATGCCTCTGTGCACAAATGAGCTCCATTAAGACTGGTCTGCATGGAGTGAAAGAACTTGTGTGGCCCGAGCTATGACTGAAGTCCTTTGGGATGAACTGAAACACCCCAGACCTCCTCATCCAAATCAGAGCCTGATCTCATTAATGCTCTTGTGGCTGAATCAACACAAATCCCCAGTTACACTGCAAAAGTGGTAAGCCTTCCCAGAAAAGGTAGGATTAAAATTTTTTTTTGTGAATGGCTGCTGGATGATTAGTTCATTAATCATAGGCAACAAACTGTAATGTACTGTGTATTCTGACACCTTTCTCTCAGAACCAGCATTAACTTCTACAGAAATCTGAGATACAGTAGCTCGTCTGTTGGATCGGACCACGCGGGCCAGCCTTCGCTCCCCACATGCATCTAGGAGCCTTGGCCTGACCTCACCCATGACCCTGTCGCCAATTCACCACTTCTCCTTCCTTAGAACACTTTTGATAGACACTGACCACTGCAGACTGGGAACACCCCACAAGAGTTGCAGTTTTGGAGATACTCTGACCCAGTTGTCTAGCCATCACAATTGGGCCCTTGTCAAACTCACTCAAATCCTTTCACTTGTCCATTTTTCCTTCTTCTAACACATCAATTTTGAGGACTTTTAGAACAGGTGCCACGATGACGAGACAATCAGTGCCATTCACTTCACCTGTCATTGGTCATGATGTTATCCCTGATCAGAGATATATATATATATATATATATATATATATATATCCTCCTCCTTCCCATTTCGGCTATTCCCAACTAGGGGTCGCCACAGCAGATCTTTTTGCCTGCACGTCCGATTTGGCAGAGTTTTTACGCCGGATGCCCTTCCTGGCGCAACCCTCCCCATTTATCCGGGCTTGGGAC
>JAOVYU010000013.1:3284416-3295168 GCA_025674565.1 Synodontis membranacea | reverse complement strand
CCCCCCCCCCCCCCCCCAGTAAATATGTTTCAAAACAACATTTTGTCCGTGTTATTTTCTGTTTATTATTCCTGCAGTGAAACACAGGCTCTTCTTCTATACACAAAAACAGTAAATTCGGCTGTGTATCACGTGACAGTGCCACCTAGAAATGACGCACAGCTTATGCGCAAGTATAAATGCTTCGCCCAGTGTGACTCTTGATGGCGTACATATCTTGTAAATTCGAAACAGAAGAATAAATCGACTTTTATTGGGACCAAATTGTAGTGGGAACGGTTAAGTCTCTGGGTTACTGGTTAGAAGGTCATGTGGTTCAAGCATCAGCACTGCCAAACTGCCATTGTTGGGCCCTTGACTAGGTGCCAAACTGCCACTGTTGGGCCCCTAAAAAGTTGGAATATGTAAAGAATTTCACAGTGCTGTAATGTACACGTGAAAATTAAAGGCTCCATCTTTAAAATTCCCCATGGGGATAAGAATATCAGACAGATTGGACCTTTAACGAAAGAAGCTTATACTTAAAATCTTAAAAGACCCGAAAGGTCCTCAGAAGGTTAGTAAGATGAAGGTGTGTGTGTGTGCACAAAGCCTTCGAGAAATTCGTTTGCACACACCCACACGTACACAACACACTGTTACACACTTCATCCTTTGTATCTTGTATTTATATATATATATTTCTCCTTACAAGTACCATCTTTTGGAGCTTCTAGTCTCCAGAAAATGTGTGTTGACTGGGGAGAGCAGAGTAGTCCTGTAAAAGAAATACATGGAGGAGGTGGGAAACGCACGCACATGGTGGAGAGATTCGCTTTTTTTGTTCAATGCACACCCCCCTCCCGCCACTTTACTCTCTCTCTCTCTCTCTCTCTCTCTCTCTCTCTCTCTCTCTTTCTCAGCATGTTCAGTATTAGCTTCATCTGCTTCTCACTCACTCACTCACTCACTCACTCACTCAGGCACAGTCGACTCTAAAGCACTTGGACTCTGAGGACTTGGCAGGCTGCTCTTTCACCTTCCTTTCTCCTGAAAGACGCGCTCGTATTAACCTGCGCTTCAGGAGAACCCAATGGTTCCAATCCAATAAATAAATGGCACCCGAGACCGAGGAGCGACTGAGGACTAACTGACAGAGACAGAGAGAAGAAGAGAGGGAGAGCCAGGAAGAGGGATTCCCCTGCGTGTGGAGTAAACACGAGAGAGAGAGAGAGGCTGGTAAGCACAGACTGCTGCTTTTAATCAAAAAAGGGAATTCTTCAGGAGTAACGGGAAAGCCGTTGTTCCCTGCTGGAACCTGGTCTGAAATGCATTCTACAGCAGTAACCGGCGCTGAGTGTTGCTTTTAAGTCCATTTTGATTCTTAAAATGAATGATACTTGAACTAATTAGTTGTGCAACACACGAGACCAGTGGAACTCCCAGGGCAGAATTGTGGTTTATTTTGTTTAAAGGGATCATGTTTTAGATATAAATTCGCTTCACAAAATATCATTTCAGACTGTTGCTCTGGTGCACGCTGTTGCTTTTTAATCTGCTTACTGTAAACTCTCTCCGAGTTCCCGCAGTAACCTCATTCCACAGTTTGCAGTCAGTTTGAAGAAGGATAAATGAATAGTCTTTACCATCACTAGGGGACTGTGTGGTGCTCAGTGTTCCTTAGCTGCTCGGATAATTATGTTGGATTGACAGGCAAAGCGGGGCTGGTAACTTGGAAACAGGCATGTTGAAGGTTAGAGAGCTCAGTGAAACCACACACACACACACACACGCACACGCACACACTATA
The DNA here is from genome assembly GCA_025674565.1 of Synodontis membranacea. Classification (NCBI taxonomy): domain Eukaryota; kingdom Metazoa; phylum Chordata; class Actinopteri; order Siluriformes; family Mochokidae; genus Synodontis; species Synodontis membranacea. Next base: position 3,293,379 of record JAOVYU010000013.1, on the reverse strand, counting down.
TTATTGTAGCTATGTAATACTATTCCTAAGCTTAATTTGGTTGATTGCCACACACATGATTGCCAGTGTACTAATGATGATATTGTTACACACACACCTCTGGACGAAGTGTTATAGAGAGAGAGACAGCATGAGAAAGCATGCATGTCTCTGTATGTGTTTGTGTGTGTGTGTGTGAGAGAGAGAGAGAGAGAGAGAGAGAGAGAGAGACAGCGACAAGGAACCCAAATTGTATACTGTCACAGTAACAAATCAGCATCACAGGATGAAAATATCCCACTTGTTCTGCTTGTTGATGCTCAACTTCAGAACAAACTACGAGTCCTTCAACTGTGTCCTTTGTTGTCTGAAATAAATATCGTGACATGACAAGTGTTTTCATTTGGCTCCCAGTGGTGCTATACCTAATTAATAACTGAGAGTTTCTTGCTGTTAATTAACCTCAAAGCAACCCTACTGGAAATGTTCAGTCTTCAAACAACAACTGTGCTATCATGCTTGATTTAGAAAACATGCTGCTTCGGTGAAGTATTTGTTAAAGCCAGTGTCTCTGACAGTGTGACATTAGTAGACACTTCAGCTGATCGGGTTGAGCAGCGCTATGATTTAGAGACGAGAAACAAAAAAGTGAACTAGAATTAAACAATTATAATAACAAAAGGACACGTCGGCAAACCACTGGGAGAAACTCTCAAAAGGATGCCTCGGTCTGTACTGATGAATGCGTTCTGTGTTTGTTCTGTTATCGTTCCCCTTTAATAATACAATTCACTTTTTAGTTGGGTACATGACAAGTACACAATGGTAAGCTGCTTCTAAAAGATTTGGGGTGACAGAGAGAGAGAGAGAGAGAGAGAGAGAGAGAGAGAGAGAGAGAGAGAGAGAGGAGCACATGGAGTGATGGACATCTACATACAGATTGGCAGGGAATCCTCAGTTCTTTGTGTGTATGAGTCATTGAAGGTGTGTATATGTGTGTGTGTGTGTGTGTGTGTGTGTGTGTGTGTGTGTGTGTGTGTGCAGTAGCCTCCATTCACAGGAAATAAGATACATTTGACGAAAGTACAGTCTAATTTTATACTTCCCAAAAGAAGATGAATCACCTGATGCTTATTGCATTTTTATTCTCACTCAATACTACTATAGCTTATTATATAACTTACTATAAGTACTATAGCTTTATAGATTTTTAAGTTGACCTTCAGGAAACCTCCAGTGAGAAGTGAAACAAAATGATAATATCAGAATACGTCTTCGGGGGAAAAATAAAGAATTAAAAAACCTACAAAACTTCAAATTCATTTTTGAGAATTTCCCATTCTAAATTTTATATGAAGTATGGGACATTAGAAGTATTTTATTAGTTTTCTGAGCAGGGGGTGGGAGAAAAAAAAAAAAAACCCACACACAACTAATAAAAATGAAATGCCATCTCTGTAGCAGACGGTTTCCACATCCATCGTTTGAGTTGGCTCTGTTCTTTGGAACACTCCAGCGATTGCAGCTTTTCAGCCAGAGCACTGTGAGGCCAATTGGACTGTGTGGCTAAATTTCCAGACAAATATTCCAAAGAGCAGAGAGTGTTCTGCCCTGCTGGGTGTGATCACAGAAGTGCACAGATTGATTTCCCTTGTGCTTTTATTTCAGATGGCAGAAGAGCCTTTCTGACTGCCGTACAACTTATTCTACTTTAATTGTTCTCGTCGATGCCCTGTCAGTGCTCCTGAAAGTGTGGGCGGAAAACCATTCGTCACCTGCGTCACTCACCCTGTGAAGGGTGAGACATAAAGAAAGGATTAGGTCTTGGCTTTAATTGATCAAAAGCATTTTAAGGGTATTCTATAATTTTACAGACAACGTTTGCTTCAAATAATTGAATAAATCTCAGTTCAGAGGAGCCATTGTTACTCCACAGGCCTATAATTATGAGCTTAATTACAAGAATTCAAAGATCACCCTGAATTATTGCTAGCATGTGTTATATTTCTGTGGAACATGTGATATCTGAAGCTCTGAGCACAATTTAATGACAACCTTTTATTTAAAACAACAGATTAAAATTCTGATTTTTTCATTCCCAGAAAAAACAATATTCTTAATATTATATTTATATTTATTGCTAATAGTTGCATTTACTGAAACATATGACTACTCCATGTGTCATCGGTTGGCGCGACAATTTCTTTAAACGTTTTTTTTTTATTTACTGTTTTTAAGTTACAAGATTTTTAAGTACCTTTGATTTGTAAATTTTCACGTGGCATTTGTAAATAGGGAAATAACACTGAAGATTATGAGTTGTTTGTTTCTAATTACTTTTTGTGACCATTTCCTCCACTGATAATATGGGGTGGGAATGCATTACCGTCATCCACTTATCTCTCCATTTCCTTCTAAAAGCAGTACTTACGCAGAAAGACTGCATTACTGTAAACCCCCTACTGGCTTAGGAGTTATGGTAGCTTTTAGAGTCGCTAATTGTTTCCCGTTAGTAATGTTGTTGCCACACTGATCTCAGTTCCGTTTATCGGTGGAAGAAATCAAATGAATTGGACAGACTGGCAGCATGACATTATGACTACCGAACTGATATTACATCAGTTTAACAGTGGAAAAACTCTGGTATTGTAAGCCCAATGTGACTGTTGCATCTCTGTTCAGTCTGTCTGTGGAAGTTTATTGGACAAAATGGAAGCACATCCTTTTTGGATATTTACATTTAGACTGCTCCTTTGGGCTGTTATCTCAGACTATATTTACATCCACAATTAATTCAATGGAACAGATGTACACCATGTTTACGCTTTGGGCGTATCATCGATGTCTTGGGACGCTCTTTATTTGCGGTATTGGAGAGGGATTATGAACAGGGCTTAAGTACAGTATTAAATAAATTACACAACTACTGTAGATATCCAAAATGGTTTTCTATGGAGATGGCCTGATACCATACCAGAAGCAGTTTCATAGCATGCAAGCATAATTTCAACTAATCATTAGAAATAAAAGTTCTATGAAGCATATGAATATGAAACTGGCTCTAGTCTCAGTTTAAACAGATTGGTAATTATAGTATCTGTTAATTCTAACTGATTCTTATTCTTAGCAGCATTCACGTGTTTATCTCATTCCTGAATTACATAAACAGTAAGTGGACATGAAAATCCCAGCTGTCATGCGACTTACTGCTAAAGTAAATATTACTGGGTAACTACATAAGCCAGTTTAAGTTTACATAATACATAATTATTGACAGCCATCATAAAAAAATCAGCAAAAATAATAGAAGATTTATGTAATTATCTTTGTTCTACTTTTTTAAATAATTGTATGGTCTCTCAAAAATGAGTGCGCCAAAATTATTGACACAACTAAGAAACATTTTGCAATAAATTCTTGAAAAAGCGTTTTCATTTGCTCTCAGTCTCTAGTCGCCGATCATCATTTTTTCCCTTTTCCCTTTTTCTTTGGGAATAGCTATTAGTTTGTACACACTTAAAATCCCGTTGTCATCCATTACCAAGGGATAAACCAATAAACATTCAGCATAAAAGAGACAGATGGTTGTTGACCCCCACAAATCAGGTAATCTATTTGAAACGTACGCCGAGCAGTTAAATGCAGTTAATCACAATTACAGTAATAACAAAAGATTTCACCTGGGAATTTACCAGTTGTTGTAGCTGTGAGCACACTATTCCACCCCACAGTGAGTAGAAACAAATGTTGAAGTAGAGAAAACCAAGGCATGGATGGAAGTTTCAAAATTACAACAGGTTTTTTGGTTGCACTGTAAGATAGAAGCCCTTCCTGAGCCCTTACACCTCACAGGTTGAACCTTCTTATGGTCCTAGGCTTCAGCTAGATTTGGCATCTTATGTTGTGGTCAGAGGAGACGGAAACCAAAAGTTTTGGTCATGCAAAGCTCAGCATGTTCAGAAAAATAGTGGAACTGCATACAAGGAAAAGCACCTGACACGCACTTTACAATATGGAGGTGGATCAGTGATACTGAGGGCTCTTTTGTAACTGGTGGTTCAGGGTCTCTTGTGAAGATTGACATTATCAATTGACTGATCAATATGTCAACCCAAGACCTGTTTTTCATCAATATTTTGCAAAGCTCCATCTCAGTCTCTGGATTTAAACCCTACTGCACCCCCATGGTGTGAAATAAAGAAGGCAGTCCACATGCCCAAACCTAAGAATATAAAGGAGCTTAAAATTTTCTGCATGGAAGAGTGTACCAAACCCCAATCTCCAACGGCCTCAAGCTTCATTAGACATTGCAGGAAGACTCAGCGCTCTTATTTTCTCCAGGCAGGCTTGACAAAATTTTAAATGTAAGGTTGTGGATCCTTTTCAAAACAGTGCTTTGTAGAACGATGTGCACTTTTTACAAAATTGTTTGGCCAAAAAAAAAAAAAAAAAAAAAACATGTTTAAGGGTCATCGGCACGAAACTGCAATTATGTGAATTTTACCACTAATTTATCAATTAATTGTAAGTGGTCTTAAATATTATCATGCGGTGCAACTGTGATTGTCATTCCAAATAATATATTTCCTTACATAAAATACATTTTGTATTACAAGTACAGTAACAACTGTATTAAAACATGCATGTAATGTTTAAGAAATTCAAGTCATGAACTTATATTTATGAACGCTGCCTCCATGTTCATATTCCTTACAGGCCTGGTTTATTTAACCCATTATACTGATTAAAATATACAAGACTAGTATCCACTTGAGAACACTGTATCAGCGATAAATATTTAATATTAACTGCATTTAATGCAGTTATTACATAATAAACAGCATTTAATGCAGTTATTGCAATTATTGGTTACACCATATGATGTGGGAGGTGTCGGGGGTTACCAAATGAAGAGAAGAACATACACGGTTAAAAAAAAAGATCAATGCAACTTCAGTTTCCACTCAACAGAATAAACCAGATCTGAAATCTCACAGACAAACATTTCATAAACCATCATCATTAAACTTTCTTTGAGAATGCTTTTAAAAAGCACAATACCAAGTTAACAATGCTTTGTACTTTCCTTGGATGGATGTATAAAACCTAACACAGCCTTTGGCCAAACAGCCTTTTTTCTGTCCTTGTAACTTAAGGTTGCAGCAATCATTTCTTTCTCGCCGTCTGTCTTTGGTAGGCCAGCTGAAGATTACAAATATACTGTAATACTAAAGCTAAAATAGCTAAAACAGCTTTCAGTGAAGAGTCCATAAAATATTCAGAGTTGTGACTGATATTAACTTGTAACTGCTGTTAAGTCCACTGCAGTGTAGACCCATTACACTGAAGGTTTAATCCTATACTTTAAAAAAAAAATTAATACCAATAACGGAAAGCCTAATTATTATCAACTAATTAAATGCAATAGGTTAATATCATATGTTGGTAATAGTTTAATTATTGCACACACTTCAAATTAACAAGATAATCAGCTTTTCCCTTAGGGTCTGGGTCAACCTGGTGCCTGTGGTATACGGTTGTTGTTTTTTTTTTAGTTGCTACTTAGTTGCATCCTGAAAACTGGCTATAAAATATAATATATCTTCTCATGAAGTTGTACAAAGTATAAACAAAATATACTTCCTCAAATATCAACTGGAATTACTGGAAACCCTGTTGAAAAACATACTTCAAACTAAACTGTAAAAAAGATATATGTACTTTATATACAGTAAATCATGATCTGACATACCAAATACTGTACATACCTATCACAAACAGTTGCACCACGTGATATATTTCTAAGTTCACTCAAAGAATTGCCTGCTGAACGAATCTAAGAATTGACTGCTGCAGCAAAACTGGACTTCATCCCACCAGAGTATATGATAAAATTTATAGTAAAAGTATAAATGTAATTTAGCCCTGCTTGATGACCTGCTCAGGGTGTACCTCTCGCCTGGCTCCAGCGTCCCCTGCAACCCTGATGGATAAACATCCATTATAGATAATGGATGGATGGATGGTCTTCTTGATGTCATATCATATTAGAGTCATATATGGCAACCATAGAGCAGTACTTACAAAGTCTTAAAAATGTTCAAGAAGGATCCTTGGCATGTTGATCTGTGATGTCTCAAAATGAGCTTTTTATGATGGTTACACCAGATGATATTTGTAAAAGTACAACTTTGGACAAATTTTATTGTATGTTATCACTACATGATTTTTTGACTTATCTAATTATCAAAATAGGCCCAGCTACAAAGTAGGAAAAACATAGATGTGTCCATGAAAGCATACAGTATGTTACCAACAAGCTATCCAGCTAACTCAGCTCATGAGTTCATATACAGTATATTCATGAACTTATGTTCTGAAAACTGTATGGCCATTGTTATAGATTTAAAGATCTAACATGTCTTTGTTGATTAATCTAAAGCAGGGGTGTTCAAACTTATCCAGAAAGGGTCGATGTTCCCGCAGGCTTTCATTACGGCCAGATTGGAGGCACTCCTTTATTGGTTGGAGACCAAGACCGAACTGATTAAAAAAGTGAAATCACGTGTGGCTAATGCTTGGTTGGAATGAAAGCCTGCAGACCTTTCTGGATAAGATTGATGATGCCTGATCTAAAATAAATAAAATAAGTGGTATATTATTTCCTGGTGATGGGGTGAGAGCATTCAGGAGACCTTCCTGACTTTTCCGGGTAGGAATTCTGGGTAGGAAGATGAGGGTGCTATTAAAGAGCTATTATTACAGTATACGGAGCTATTAAAGCGATGGATAGAACAAAATAACTGCTTATATAAAACTGAACAAAATAATGCCTGTAATGATTGTTAAGGAACAGAAGGTTTGTCATATTTATAACCCCTAGGAAATTCTGGATGTTCCTGAAGTACATGACTGTTGAATATTTTACTTTCTTCAGTGGTATACCGCAGAGGAAACTGGTTAAGTATTTATAACACATATACCTTGTCAAGGACAGTATAGAAATAGGAACACACCTGATCAGCATTCTTAAATGCATTGTGAGAGTAAAATATTTATTCCGGCCTCATTTTCAATATGCATTATGCACCTTGTTCTGGTAGGAACATGTATATTGCATAGTGCTAGTGCTAGTGTCCTAAGACACTCTGCTTAACTTGACTCAGTGTGTTTAGGAAAGGCTGTGCAATTAGCATGTATATTGTAGGATAATATTTTCAGGCGAGTTTTCTCTTACAGCATATATGAAGGCTCAGGCCCACGAAAGGAAAAAAAAAACATACTGCAAAAGTAAAAATGAGTTTGGGAAACAGTACAGTAACTGGCTGTTTGCACTGAGCCTTAATCTTTAGAGTGCTGTTAGGAGAAACTGTATCCCCTGAGAGTCTATATATACTTGTATGGCTTTAATTTAGTTATCCACTGTAATTATTTTGGCTGTCAGACATTCATTCTATAAGGGACCATTTTTTTTTTTTTTTTGCTAATATTTGAAAAATTCATACACATTATAGCATTTAGTACAGAGTATCATTTGACTGGAAAGTTTTGTTAGTAACTAGCTGATAACCCAGTGGCTTCGCTCACTGAATGGAAGGGAAAAAAAATAAAATGCAGTATTTATAAAACACTGGCACTGACGTGACAGAACTGATAAAAACCGCTAATAGCTTATCTGGGAATGGACCTCAAACAATAAAAAGGGTAAAAGACGTGTTCTAACAAATCTTTTGTAAACAATTGACACATACATTGTAGTACATATAATAACATATGAGGGATACATAAACATTTTGTAATGTCAGTGCAGAGCGCGTGCCACGCCCACGTGTGAATCGTACGTATCGGAGCTAATTCACCTGGACTGAATTAACGGTGATTGGAAAGACTTTAGCGCTTCACGCCAAGGAGTGTGTCCATGCCTCGGCCTGTGTTTGATCTCTGTTGCGGACTTTATGGACATTTCATGTGGGACTATTTTCCGGTGGGACTTTGAACTATATGGCATAGCTGCCGTATTTATGTTGGACTATTGTTATGCCGTGCTTCTTCTGCCGGCTTTTTGTGTTCGTGATTCAGCCTGATTTCCATTTATCACACCCTTGTTTCCTTGTTTTGCCAGTTTTCTGCCTCTGTTTTATACCCGTGTTTCATTTAAATAAAGTCATTAAGTCTCATGTCCGTTTTTGCTGTGTTTTTCTGCATCCAGACAAAGGCACACCCCCGCTCTCTCTCTCTCTCTCTCTCTCTCTCTCACACACACAAACAGGAGAGACATGACACCTTTATTAAAGTATCAAAGTTTTCTTAAATAATAACTTACCAAATAGGTAAGTATTTATATAAGTAACAAACCGGAAAGCCGATATAAAAATGGCGTCTGCAAACGAAGTGATGAGTCCCCCTACAGCGCTCCGATATATGGTCTGTTGTCATACATCATGTCCGTTTCAGACACGAAAAGATTTTTATATATATAGATAGATAGATAATGTACTTTACCAAAACTTTTGACAACATGTTCGCTTAGTCCAAGCAGAATTTGGTTCTCAGATTCTGTTCTCGGTAATCACTTTAGAAAACAGCAGGTGGAATTATATCACCAATGATGATAATTCAGTTTTATAGTTTGACATGCTTAATCATGCTGTATAAACACATGGCCTGAAATCTATAGTCATGATAAGTGGTTAAGAGGACTGCAAACACAATACAAGAATTTGCTTTGGCAAAATTTCAGAAGTGTCTTCCATACTGGGTAAGATCTGTGATGATTAATTAACTATTTTTGTTTCAAAAAGGCAGTCCATGGTACTGGACTTTCTTTCTTTCTTTCTTTCTTTCTTTCTTTCTTTCTTTCTCTTTTAAAGCATAGCACTGTACTTCACTGTAACCATAGGGTTGTACTTTAGGATTTCCATGATTGAAAGAGAAGTTTGTCAACAACGCACATTATCCGTCAGTCTGACTCCTTCATAAGTGAT
>JAOVYU010000013.1:3235968-3252208 GCA_025674565.1 Synodontis membranacea | reverse complement strand
ATATACACATGTGCCACTATGCCATGTCTTAAAGACTGTGATCATGAATACATATTAAACCATCAAAACTCTATTTCAAACTTCTTTAGTTTTGTGACCGTGTATTTGCCAGTCAGGTTGGTGTTTTGACATTTGTCATGATATTTGACATTTAAGACGAGTCAAGCTTTTCCTAATATGATGGTTACAATTAGCGCAGTGCACAAAGTAGAACGATTGCATTGTCGTCATGAACTTGCTGGTAATCATAGGTGAGGGAACATATTTTTAGAAAGGGGTGCTGCTGACTGAAAGAGAATAAATGCATATGTATGCACATGCACACAGAAATCCTGAAAACAGGGATGAATAAAGCAGTACAATTAACATAAACCATCCACAACGGCATGAATTACAGTGAAACGTCTGCGGCAAATGACATTAATCTCACTATGCAATCCGTTACTCCACATTCACATCCATGTGCATTCAGAACCACCACTCCATGCTCATGCATAATTCACACACCCATTTACATGCACTTTATACCAAGCATTTATATTACTGCCCTATGTTATGGTTATCCTTTTTATTAAGTTCAAAAAAATTTTTGTTTTTAAAAAGGTTCATATTTTTTTTTATAGAGTTTAATAGAGTTACAGTCATTTTTCATTCAAATTCCATGGCCAAAAATGGTGAACAATGCAACTTTTTACAAGAAGATTCCTAAGTAAACCAACTATTTAATAAATAATGAACTTATCTTAAATACAGGTGTGCCACAGGGTTGTTTTATATTATCCATATTATTTGTCATTTCATTTTTTACTAATGAGATGCCAATTCAGGATTCCGTCTCTTATTTATATAAAGAAGCTGATGATATGGCTCGGGTAGGTTTACTGAAAAATGAGAATATAGACAGGGGGTTATCTTATGTCAAATAGCTTGCTTACTTTAAAGGGGGTCATCGATTAGGAAGAAAGTTCGTTAATATTTGAACTCAACAGCCAAACAAATATACACCTCCCTTTAGTGCTCCTTCAGAAGCTTTGCCAACAGATTCGTGCATGCGCCTTGAAAAGGCAGCTACACTTTTAACAACACCGCATCATCCCCCTTCCCTTTCCCCTGTCCTTCCCTTTCCCCTGTCCGGGATTGGCTGGAATATTCCTCCTGTTACTGATTGGCTGGAATAGTGTTGTCTGGCTTGGTACGAGCCACTTTGTTTGTTTCCCCATTTACAGAGTCACTGCTGTGTACAAACACCTGGTTTTCTTTCAGACACACCAAGCAGACAACCTGACAAAGATGACAATAACTTTTGAATTCGACACAAAGCATGAAGGAAGATGGATCCTGAAGGACATGGAAAGACTGATGAGATGAAGAAAGATGTCTTCCTCGGCGAAGTAGAAAGGCATAGTAGTGAAGTTCTTTCCCTCAGAAATAACAATACCTACAGTACCATATCTGAGAAGCCTGTTAAAATCCTGGGGAATGTTTGACAGCAGGGATGAGCCAGCCCTGAGCCAGGTTCTTGGTCCCGGCTGTCTATGATGTCCTTCCCAACCCATCCAACCTGCACTACTGTGGCTTGGCCTGAGACACCACCATGCTCCCTTTGGCATCGAAAGGGACCATTGAGCACATCTTGAGCTGCTGTCCAAACGCGCTGATACCAATGGCAGCTCAACGAGGTTCTCAAGACAATCACAGAAAGTATGTGTGTATACCATCACCATTTACTCAGAGCTGCAGTGAAGCCACAAACAACACCTAAATCAGCAGGGCTTCTCAACGCTGCAACTAAAAGTGGACTTGGGCATGAATTATATTCCCTCATCATGTCACAAAGAGCAATCTAAGACCTGACATTGTTCTGATGTCAATATTATCATACTGGAGGAAGAAGTAGACATACCAGGGTGAAAATTAATAAAAAAAAAAAAAAAAAAAAAAAAAAAAAAAAAAAAAAAAAAAAGCTTCTATTTTGTGCACAAATGCAAAGAAAAATCAGCTAATGAAGAGTACATAATTTGCTCTTCCATATTTCCTGGCTTACAAATTTATCGTACTGTAAATTATACCAAAAAATGATTAATGCCAAGTGCAGCATTACAGTATGCTCACATCAGATAATACTCATCATATATAATAACCATAAATAATGGCACTCCTTTCTGATTTTCTACACTTTTATATAAGCAGCGTAGTGGACTCACATGTCCTGATTTTATTTACCCATTTTTGTGTCAAATCCACTACATTGTCAAGCTCCCTTATTTCCAGAATTCATCACACTTTTGATTTTCCAACACATTTTAACACACATCGCACATCACATGGTGGAAAATAAGCTGGAGTTCTTCCAAGTAGCATGGAGGCAATCTGTCAATAATGACAGCCAGAAGAGCGCAATTTATAAACTTAAGAGCCTAATAGAAAGCAACAAGAACAATATTAGTTTCTTATTCTTCACAGTGCCTAAATTAACAAATGCTTGGAATATTTATCATTCTCAAATTTCCTCCAAACATTAGCAGCAATGATTTCTCCGAGATGTTCAACAAGAAGGGCTAATAAAATTGTTCATTATTTCTAAATGCCAGTTTTCCTGTAAACATTTCTGGAAAATGATAGTGATTGTCTGTTTGTTTGTTTGTTTGTTTGTTTTTTTTCCCATGGAGGTTAATTCATGTAATAGTTTAAGATTTATTTATGGTAATTTGGCACACAGCAAATGACTGTAATTTAATGTTTTTTCTAACTGGCACCCGTTTTTTTTCTCCCCCTGTGTTTAACAGGATATTTTTAACAGTTTAGCTCAACTGCTGGAATATATCTTACATCACCCCTAAACTCCGAGAAAGTGTATTTCAAATGCAAGCTCTAAAATAATTTTTTTTTTAACTTAATTTTTTTTGACTTTCATGATGGTCAAGAAGTCATATTAGGTAATCATAGTGCCATAAATTCTTGCTGTGTCTTGGTCGGAAGACTGGAAACTCAACGAGTTTGACGCCGACAGAGTGAAAGAAGGACATGCATCATGCTTTTGGTGGAATGGTATTTATTTAAGAGCAACAGGGAAACCATAATGCATTCTGTCTATAAGGATGAGTGCCCAGACAGCACCATGGCATTGTTTCAATGTTAAAATGTGGTTGAATGCATTGATCTGATATTGAATCAATGTCATTTCAATGTCATTAACGTATGTGTGCTATCTGGGTGAGAAGCTCAAGGGCGACCATTCAGTTAGAGAGTGTGTCTGAACTGCTTTCGCAATTTCTTAATTTATTTTAGTTACAACATAGCACTCCAGGTGGATTAAAAGCTTATCCCATGACCTTTACAGTCATTTTCATCAGAGGCTGTAGGTTAGGCTAGCAGGGGATTTGTTCCCTAATCATTATTTGTTCTTGTGCTTCTTGAACAAGGCGTACAGTACTTTCAGTGTTGCCGGCACATCTTGGGAAACAATATCTGTAGAAAAAGAAAACAAGGCACAGAAGGCAGTGAATCATGCACACACACATGCTCCGTATGGAGAAGCAAAACAGCAAACGGTACACAGAGATGTAGTAAAGGTGTAGCAAACATTGTAAAATCGAAAGCCAATTAATTACATAATCAATTAATTACATATTTAGGGACATAACATGCACAGGTGTTGCCTATTTTGTTTGATTATTGCATGCTGTATGTCTTTCTGTACCGCAGCTGAGCATTGTTCTGTTCATGCCAGCCTCCACAGATGATGGATAAACGAATGACTGATTGATTAATTGATAACAACTGTGACCTCTTGAGCGGAGAGCGAGTTCTTGTTAATTATTCACATCCTAGAATTAATTCATTTCTCTCTGATAAGCAGTTCTAACATACATATAATAAATGCTAATCAACAACCCTAGGCTCTCAGTTAATACTGTATAATTGGCTCATGATGAATCTCAATCAGTGAAGATATTAACATACACGACGTGGCCAAACATTTGTGGACATCTGACCATCACACCCATGCGTGGACCTTCCTCAAACTGTTCCCATGAAATATACGTTGGAATATATACAGGTGGAAACTGTACATCATGTCTTTGTATACTGTATTCTAAAAGCTGTTATGGGACGTTCGAAAAGCTTCAGACGTCCACAAACGTCTGGCCATGGAGCATAAGATAGATCTGAACGTTATGTCAGTGCCAAGTAATTTTTATTTAGTTATATATAGTAAACTCTGTTGAATTACTATATAAATATCAAAATATAAACACTATATATGTATATGCTGTCCGTTAGAGGTTTGATGACTCTTGTTCCTTAGAGATGATTTGTTAATCCGATTGAACACCTCTCTCAAAACAATTAAAAGCTGTAGTAGCTAAAATGTATAAAAACCTTTTTTTGTCAAATTTGCTAAATCTTTTACTATTTCCTGACAGTACTACATGACAAAACAGCCAATCACAGCCAGGAGGAGTGTTGGCCCGACTGTCAATCACTTCATGCACGTGCTATAGCAGGCCCCTCCCCCGTGTATGTTCTCACTTGTAACTTCTCAAGCCGCTGTTCTCATGCGAAGCCGCGGCCAACCCGGGGTCCTAATATGAACCCGGTTGCTGTGGCGACGGTCACGTGGCCGCAATCAAAGTGAACGCGCCACAGCTGAGAGCCACGCTTTAAAAACCGTGTAACAACAACAAAAAAAGGCCGCTCAGCGCGTGGACGTTAGGTCACGTGACGCCATGCTGTCGGCGGGTATATTTAAAAGAGAAGAGAAACAAAAATAAAGATTTGAGAAATTGAGGGATATTTGTAAAGAAAGGAGAAAATATGGTTTGAAAAGAGTATTTTTGCAGAAGAAAAGAGAAAGAGGTTTTGAAGTAAAGGATATATTTAAAGAAAAAAAGGAGAGAATAGTGCTTTGAGAAAATGAAAAGAGTATTTTTGCTGAAGAAAAGAGAGGTTTTGAGATGAGATATTTGGTGAAGGGGAAAAAGAGGAGTTAGATAAATGTAAATGTGATTACTGTGTATATATATATATATATATATAGACAGATAGAGAGAGTGAGATAATATATATATATATATATATAGAGAGAGAGAGAGAGAGAGAGAGAGATTGCTGGCGATTGCCGGTTTGAGCCTCGGTTTAGGCGACCGGGTTTCTGAGGTTCTATCCTAAACCTAATCACCTTCTCACATTCAAACTCCTTTTTGTTCCCATATTCTGGTTCCACCTACAGTATCTCTGGTCTGTTTAGACCGGTGGATTCGACCCCCACTTTATATCTCCTTGGGTACCCCGAGCCCCATAACCCTCCACTTGATTAAGCTCATCTTTAAAATGATTCAGACCTGATTGGTTAGCTGAGTTAACCACTTTTCTGCTTGACAGATAATTAGCCCTGCTGCTGAAGAAGTTAAGCACAAAGCTATTAATACGATGGTAATGATTACATTAACACTCTGTAGCGTATATCTGATGTCACTGTGATGTCGCGGTCAGGCTAACATTAGCTCGTTCCCAATACTAACTCTACTGGTTATCGTTGTTTTATTTTAAGTTGCTGAAAATATATTTTTGAAATGCGCTGTCAGTTATATCACTTTAGGATCCTGAAGTGGTTTACATGTTACTTCATTATTCACTATTTCTGTGAAAACAAACATTTAGGCACGGAAGTAAGCGTGTGTAGATATTGTAGATTACTTTTTCATGTCGAAAAGATTTAGTCCTGCTTGTTTTCTTGGCCAGCAACATTGACATTTCTAAACAATAATGTCCAGCCTCAGCTTTCACTATGCCAAATAACAAAATAATCCAGTGAAAAATCACTGTGACTTTTTTGGAACTTATGCATAACAACACAACACAAACTTCTGACCTTGTACAAGAGACAACATACTGATACAGATTTTAACAGTATATATATAACTCCCTCACCTTCTGGGTCAACGTTCTGTACTTGTATTTCTCTGTCATTAAGTAGATCCAAAGCCAGGGTGACATTATGAAGCTAGAAGAAAGAAAGTCTGCATTATGAGTAGTTATAGCAGATATTTTTAATTGAACAAACCAAAAAATCTGCCATCTGGGGTGTTGATTGTGTATAGTTTGATCATTTGTGATCATATACTGTAGATACGAAGTATAATTGAGAGAAAACTTGTGTTGAATACATAATGCATTACGAAAGCTTTATAATTCAAGTAAAAGATATTACAGCCGATACCTTCCCTTGATTTTCTTATTTTTTTGGTTTAGGTTTAGTGGCTTAATGTAATTCCCAGTAAAGATTCAGAACATGACACGACTAATATCTCAATCATTGCATTTAAGATTGTTCACTTTGTGGCCAGAGGAAATTATATCTCTTCATACTGATTTTATTTTTGAGGAAATTAATTAATTAATGCATTTTCGTATATCCTCAACTTTTTTTTTTTAATGCTGGCCAGAGAGATTGTATGTTGCAGTGACCTAAACAGGTGGAACAGGTGAATAGGCTGGATGCAGTAAACTTCCAATCCAAGGCTTAATCGTGTCTCTTGTTGCTTTTGCAACATGTGGCCTTGTGTTGTCATGGAGGATGATTTTCTTTTGTGAATGCGTGCTGGATGATTGTAGTTCTTAGCTTTATTTTCACTTAATTTGATCAATTGATTACTTTAATATTTGGCGCTTAACAGAATGGAACAACTTGTACGGTCTAATGCACCTGTAATGCACAATCAAGGCATTGAGTGATTATTTCTTTCTGAAAGTGCATGTGGAAACAACCTTCCAACTTTCAGAATCTTAGAACAGTAGAATGATCGATATTTAAATATCATGCCAGCTCTAGGGTCGATTGTGTTGCATCGTCTAACTGTTTCTGCAGCGCCTCGTCTTCCATTTCCTTTGGTCTTCACTTCTTGGCTTATCATCTAACTCAAATTTCCTTTTCAAAACAGCAAGCCAGTTCTTGACCACAGAAATGCTGAGTGCAGTGTTGCCACAAACTTTGCAAATTTCATCATTCTCTCTTTTTTTTTTTTTTAAGAATAGAAGGCAATGATGAATATGAATCTTGCTGGGCTCAATATGTGATTCATAAACTACCTACAGTAAAACATGGCTTTTAGAGAGTTTTTATATATTAGAGTTTTGATAAATAATTAAAGATATTTACTAGGCCACGAACTTATGCATAATATTTCTAGGTTCTTGTTTTGAGTACATGAGGAGAATTCTAGTAAATGTGATTTAAATGGAACACACAGTGAATTTTATATTTATAAACAGAGCAAAATTTTTTACCATTTCTGAGTGGCTGGCAGGAGAGAGGTAGAACTCGTAGAGCGGAATGAAGAAGCCCTCCAACTCTCCAATCAGCAAAAGCAGAATGACACCATCGGCAAACTGATTATAGCAATATGATATTACACTAATTATACGCATGTTCTTGTACTTGAACCTTATGTTAAGTTGTACTGTGGTGTCTTTGGTGTCAGTCACCATGTATCGTAACTGCCACTTTACTGAAATCTTATCTAATTGGTCACTTTACTAGAACTTTGGTACTCAAAAAATCTATTGCTGCAGTATTTATGTATTTCACTAGGTGACAATAAAGATTAATCTATTCTAGTCTAATTGAAAACATGCATGTGATATACTGTTTGTTATATATAAAATAATAATGCATCCATAGCCTACTTACAGAGCTTTGCCATAATTTCAATTATTGAGTGCCTTACTTTCTTTGGAAAAAAAAATGAACAGGTGTGTTGATTTACCTGTTTTTCGATGTCAGACACCTGCAACCTTAATGGTGACATGTTCTTATTGATAAAGTGCAAGAGGGCCTGTAGATAATGGTAAAATGTATAAGCAGTTTTTTAATTTGCTGTTTTTTGTTTTACTGTTAGAATTGTAAATGCAGTACAATAGCATTCTACCTTTTTGACTGTATCAATTTTGTGTTCGTCAAGCTTGAGCAGCTCATCTATGGGGTCGTCCTCTAATAAGAAAAACAGACATTTTCTCAGGTATGTACATTTTTCTTTTAATTACATAACCACAAAAAAAAGAAGAAAAAAAAAGAAAAGCCCGAAATAAAATCTCTTTACTTACTTTTACATCCGTCAGTATCATCACTGGAATCAGAGTGACAGTATGAGACAAGTGAAGACTGTCTTTAACTATATAATCATGTATATTTATTTATTTAAGTGCCATTTTAGAATTATACCTTTGCGAAGTGATGCATTCTGTCTGCTTGTCGGATTTGATGCCATCTTTGTTTACCTTCATATTAAAATGAGTAGGAAATGTCACGTGAGAAATGTGTCTTAAAATTAAACAACATTAAAATATATTCAGTAGGACAAGTAGATTTCCTGTCCATTAATTGTGTTCCCAGTGGAAGTACTGTAGGTTCATCAATCAGAAAAAAAGAGTAAAAAATCCTATTCCTTATTGACTTGTGCACAACACATTTTTTTTTATTTGGTAACAGTACACTTCATAGTAGACCAGCAAACCATGAGGCTGGATCTATAGCACATACTACAGATCCTGAATTCCAACCCTGCTGCACTACACATAGCTTCGACATCTGTCTGATGGTAAAGTGCAGTTATAGTATATATTTGTAAAAATAAATAAAATGAAAAGTGTCCTAATCATGCTCCTGTATCCTACAGATGTTCCTAAACGTAGTATTTATGAAAATCCTGTACATTTGTAAAATAATAATAATAATGAAAAATTATATCCTACTGCATAAGAAGACTAACTAACTGTGACTTCAAATCATATAATTGGTATATCATATCATAACTGCATGGAGCACTGCACTTTTATATCCACAACCCCCTCCAAAAGTATTGGAACAGCAAGGCCAGTTAAATAGTTTTTGTTGTGCACTGAAACCATTTGTATGCGAGATCAAAAGATTATTATGAGAAGAGAGATCAGAGCTTCATCTTTTAATCCAAATGCATTTACATATATGTTAAACAGCACAGAACGTAACACATTTTGTATAAACCACACAGTCCTTCATGTGAGCAAAATTATTGGAACAGAATGTTTTCAAAAGTCAGAAATACTTATATATTAATATTTGCTTGTATATCCCTTGCTCGCAATAACTGCATCAAGCCTACAACCCACAGATTGCACTCGTATCATTAGTGGTTATAGCCTTCCAGTCTTTTGCCACAGAACCTTTTAGTTGTTGTCTGTTGTGCGGGTTTCTCCCCTTCATTCTTCTGTTCAGGAGGTTAAGATCTGGTGATTGACTTGGCCAGTCCAAAACCATTCGTTCCATTATCCCCCCCATGAAGTCCTTTGTTGAGGTGGGAGTGTGTTTTGGATCACTGTCTTGCTGCATAATGAAGTTCCTCCTGATTAGCTTGGATGCATTTCTTCGTAAATTGGCAGACAATATGTTTCTGTAGACGTCTGCATTCATTCTGCTAATACTATTATGGCAAGGCCAAGTCATGACACAACCTCCAGCATGCTTCACAGATGAGCTTGCATGTTTAGGATCATGGCCAAATCCCTCCTTTCCCTATTTCTATACTTTGGCCTTAGAGTTTAATCTTTGTCTTATCAGTCCATAAAACTTTGTTCCAGAACTGTTGTGGTTCATCTCTGTACTTTTATTTATTTATTTATTTATTTATTTTTGCAAATTCAAATCTGGCTTTCTCACTTTTACTGCTGATAAGTGGTTTGTAACTTGCAGTATGGATATTGCTGTTCTCTGAGTTTCCTTTAAGAGTGGACTGTGCTATTTCCAGCCCTGTCATTTGGGGGTTGTTCATGACTGTTGTTTTGGGGGTTTTCTTTGCTGTGATCATCATTTGTCTCTCATCAGTTGTTGGTTTTTTTTTGATGAGCAGTTCGATGCCTGTTGCTCAGTACACCAGTGGTTTTGTTCATTTCATTCCAAATTGTGCTACTGGGTTTACACAATGTCTTTGAAATAACGCTGATGGACTTCCCCTTTTTCTCAGTTACAGAATGACATGCTTTTCTTGTCTTCATGTTGGTCTCCCCTTCTTAACTACAAATGCATTCTTCACAGGTGGAAGCCAAAGATTAAACTGGAAGTGAACATTCTTATTTGACAGTCACACTTGGTTAACAAGAAACTTTGCTTGTGTTCCAATACTTTTGCACACCTTAAGAGTTGTGTGGTTTGATACAAAATGTGCTATGTTCTAGGTTGTCTAACATAACTAGATGTAAATACCAGGGAATAAAAGCTGAAACTCTGATCTCTCTTCTCGTATTCGTCCTTCAATCTTGCGCACAGATATCTTCAGTGCATAGCAAAAACAAATTTACTGCCTTGCTGTTCTAATACTTTTGGAGCGGTCTGGGTATCCACATCCTCATGCTAGTTCACAGGGTCAGGGGCTAAGAATACCATTGAGAAAATTTTGTGGAAACCAGTCGATTTATATTATTGGCATTAAGGATTATTAATAATAAAAAAGAAAACTAAACATTCAATTATGACTAAGGAAATAGAGGATGGGCTGCACTCACATTATTTATTATTATTATTATTATTATTATTATTATTATTATTATTATTATTATTAGCCCTTGATCCTTCGCTTCGTGCTCCCACTTTTATGGAGTGGCACAAAACAGTTTACAGGCAATTGGCATTCGTCAACATGCAAGTTTATAAATTAGGCCCATTGTTAGAAGAGGATAATAATGTAAATAATAATGCACTGATTCATTTCCCTTAGTTTGTATTAATGAAGTTATCTAGGCAACTCATTTGTTATACATTACAAAAGATTAGCTGATGCTTTATTGTACTTAATGATGCTTATGCCCAATCAAAAAAAAATAATAAAAATTCCACTGTGGGAATAAATTCTATATGATTTCCCCTCCTCTGAAATTCAGATTTCTATGTGTTTTACACATGTTCACATTCAAAAATTCACCTCAAACAGGATGACTTCCACACTGACGTTTTGGGGAAGGGCCAGTTCAGGCTGGTAGTGCTTCACCATGGCCACCAGCAGATGCAGAGTCGCCAGCAGGTCTCGACTGTGGATAACTTAACAGAGAGAGCCTTAATCACACACTTAAGGTTACTGACTCGGTGAATGGGTAGGGCAGCGATAGTTCACCATTCATCTTTATGTGATGAATGGAAGGTTGTAATTATAATCCCAGGATTGCCGAAGAGTCTCTGTTGGGTCCCTCGAACAAGACTATGAACCCTTATATACTCAGCTACTGTAAATGCCTGGGTTGTGTTTTTTTCTTACATCTTACACAGCTAAGGAATAATGGTGTCAGTACTGGTGTTTACGTTTATATGCACAACTTCTTTATTGAAATAATAATAGACAGAGACAGGTAATAAATTATGGAATTATTGATAATAGCTTACGTTTGGTGCTCCATTTTGCTGTACTGACTGCTTCGGCATCAAGGCCTAGCTCCTGGTTGAGGGCCTTCAAAATCAACTCCAGTTTGCACAACTGGGCAGCAGTAGTTACTGCAATCTCTTCTACCACTAAGTGTACACCTCCTAACCTTTCTGAGGTCAAAAATGATATAAATAAATAAATAAATAAATATATGAATGAAACAATATTACACAGACCAATGTTTTTGTAATGATTGTTGCACTGAGATTGAATGCCAATTTCTTACCCAGCAGGTGATGAATCACTAGTCCATCATAGATGTCTTCCTCCAGAGTCTGGACCACAATGTGCTCTGGCTTCAGAGTATTGTTAATCCATTCTACCAGCACCTGTTGTTCAGCTAGAGAGGTCAGATGAAGACATAACAGCTCCACAGCGAAGGAAACAGAGAACAGTACAATCAAGATCTCACCTCTTTAAGCTTCACCAGTTTGGGATCGTCTAAAGACGAAGGCTGGATTATCTTTCTTCTTTCTGCTGCATAATGAAATGAATCACATTTTACATTTCATTTGTGCACAAGGCTTTTCATGTTTTATTTCGTAATGATACAGAGGATGAAAAGGCCAGCACAGATCTCTGTGATGTTCACTTATATTAATAAAGTAGTAGCTTATTAAAGGAAACATCCTCAAAGTAAATCACTCACCTTGGAAAGCTCCTTCATTACCTTGCTCAGATTGCACCACTTTATCCATTTGATGTTCTCTGATTAGGAAAACAGGTCTGTAGGACCAACAAAAAATAATGCAAAGCTCAGAAATATTATGCTCAATTGCTGGTGTATCATGACTTTAGTGTTAAAAGATGTTATCTCGCATTCATTCCTTCGTTGTTTTGGCTAAGGTCATGATAAGAAGACCCAAATAATACTACTTGCTTTCAGCACCAGCCCAAGAACGCAAGAAGACTAAATGAACTCTGCCTGAAATGTAATGAAATCACTTGATGGAAGGAAGGAAACACTTGCAGGCTGCAGTAGTTTTTGGCTTTTCACTTTATTTTCTCTCTCTCTCACTCACACACAATACGTAAGCACTGACAAGACAAACTGACAGAGGAAACTGTCTCTGAAGCAAATGGAAATAGAAATGTTTATTTGTGTGTGGTGATGGTTGTCAGGCCTGTTTGCCTCGCTTTGACACAGGCCTTCGCTCCACGTCTCGACGCACATCTGAATAAACAGGCCTACCTTCAGCAGTGCATCAGCAGCACACGCACTCTGGCCTCGCTGTCTGCTCTGACTCGTCCCTTGTGCACGTCTTTGCAAATCAACACCGAATGCCACACCAGCAGATAGTCACAGGTTTAAGCCTCCTGTTTTACACACTTTATGCCCAGCAAGGCACGAAAGAACAAAAGTGAGTTGTCAGTAAACACTAGGCTACTTTTTTTTTTACGGAAGTGGCGGTGAAGAAACACAGCTTCCTCTTTCAGTTACATGGTTTCAGGGGTGGAAACTGATCTAGGCTGCAGTCTTGATGTTCTGAGCAGCTCAGCTGGTTGAAATATGTTTTTGCAGTCAGGTGAAGTCAATATTCAAGTGAATATTCAGTGAATACTCTGTCCAGCACTGAACCCTACATCTGAAAATAGCCAAGTGTAAGCAGTGGTGTGTGCAGGTCTGCTTCCTTTTTTTTTTTTTTTTTTTTTAAATATCCCTATCACTCGGGTCATCTCTGTGCTTGGTGAGAACTTTGTATCTGACTTCAACGTTGAGATCATACGCGTCTTTAAATTGCCCTATACCATCCTTCTCTCAGAGATTATACACACCTTCATTCTCTCACGCTCTTTCTCTCCAAGTCATGTATTGAGAATCAGACTATCCGTGACAAAGAAGAAGTAGTAATTTGGGCAGGGATGTTACCATGGTTACCTGGCAAATAGACAAGACCCGATTAGCTCCCTAATAAACGGAGAAGCGCAGTATTCACCTTAAGAGAAACGAAGCAAAAACAGAGTCATTTACATCTTCGCACTAAACAGAGAGCACATTTCTATAGATTTGTGTAGATCAGTTGTCCTTATAACACGTGCACAGTTTAATGATGGAAAGTGATGACAGGGTTAGCTCATGTATCGAATTGCCTTGTGATTAAATGTAATGTCCATTAGTAAATGCTCAGATTATGTATTATGTTATGGTTTTCACTAAAAGCTTAAAATCGTATTACTGATATGTTCATGTATATGCATTTTATAATAACCAGTATGTAAACAATGCAATATAAAACATGACTGACTCTAATATGATAAGTCTGCCTTTTGGAAAGGTCATAAGAAGAATATTAAATGGTTTTTTTTAACGGTGTAAAGATGGGATGCCCTGCTGACTTTTGCTCACAATAAAAATAAGTGATGTTTTGCAAGTGGTCATTAGAGGTATAACAGAAAAAACATACTGTATGTCCTTGGAAAAAAGCACACTGCAAATATTCTGCTTTTCAACAAATAAGTCAGATTAGTTCGATTTTTTGGGGGCCAATCCTGAACTTGGTTACTATGCGTGCAGATTGTTGCATGCTCTCAATGTCCATGTGGTTTCCTCTTGGTTTTCTGGTTTTCTCCAGATCCAGTTCAACTCCAACCTGAATGGACATTAATGAAGATGAATGAATGAATGAATGTTTTGCCCTATAGTAATATGGACCTTACTTTAATGAAACTTTTTTTTTTTTTTAGGTCTTGCGACGCAGTAGTATAAGTTCAGAAATACTTATGTACAATTTATTCAAATGTAGATTCCTTGGATGAAAGAAAGTCTGACCTTTCAATGTACATCGCAGTCTAACACTAAAGAAAATGACCGTGGCTCTGTTTGGGCAACGTTTCTTCAAATGTCATAATGGAATTTTTCATGTACACAAAGATTGCTAAAGAATGCACATTTTCTTGCTGTGTTAGAACAGATTTATTTTCATAGGACTTGTTAGGTTTGTTGTGAATTTATTTATTGTCTTCTAGAGGAATACGTGAGCCGAGGAGACGTTATTGAGAGTAAGACGATGCGCCAGTTCTTTAGTTATTTGGTGTGAAGGACTATATTATTTTTAATCCATACAAACTTCAATACAATTTTGGAACAGGATTGACGTTCCTATGATGGTCATTTCTCCAAGCTGACCATGAAAAAAAATTAAATTATCAGCTGTAGTACCAATTTAAGGCTTCATTCTGTATTTCCAGGTTGGGCATGATTTTGGAGTCTCCTGTGTTTCCTATAAGTCTCTTCCGCTTCCTGTGAGAGTCCTATAATTGGGGTTTCCTATGCTAAGCTGAAATGGCACAGTTGTATGTACACTGCAGGTCTAGAGGAAAAAAACGTGTGTCCAGGCTGATAAGCACAGATCTTATCCTGTTCTTATGTTTCTATGCATTTTTTTTTTTTTTTTTTCATTTCAAAATTAATGTGAAGCTTTGGTACATTGATCTTTACATAATTGGTAAATAATTGGTAAAATGAACAAATAATAATAAAAACAATAATTACAAGTACAATCAACATTTATATATAAATGTTTAATAGTTGTAAGAATACATTTATAATATATATATTAGATTTTAAATAATACACAGTGTATACTGGTCATAAACTTGTCCAGAAGTCAAGCATTTATTAATCTAATGTAACAGTGTTTGGGAGTGAGCCTTGTGTGCATAAATTATGCATAATAGCATTTGAGATATCATACATTTAGTGCTTTCTGAAAGAACAGCAGCATCTGTACCTAAGAGCATTGAAAGACAGGCGACGTGTAAATAAATGTTCTTAAATACAAACAGTGAACATATGGCATCAGTGAGGCATAAGGTAAGCGCCGATCCACAGTGAAACTCTCTTTTCTCCATCACTCAGCGCTTTTGTAGTTGGTGAAGAGGTTATACAGGACTCTCAGAGTAGCCTTCAGGTTCAAATTCACAACATCTACAACAAACACAAATAGGGTTTAGAAATGAATGGCAGTGGAACCTGGTAGCAGTCAGATATTCCAAATGCAAGATGGTGCAGTTTTTCCCTCAAAAAAAGGTGTGCAGGAAAGATAACAGGATCGGTCTGTAGAACAGTCACGTCTACAACCATCTACAATCTTCGTCGCAAGCCCAACCTGACAGTTTTTTTCCAGCTAATGGTACTTCTTTTGGAACAGTGGAATATTGTCTTGAAATTATTGTGCCGTATATTCAGCACCTGAGAACTGTGCAATAATGCGTCGCATTCCTGTCACGAATCAGATCGTCTCTGACCATATGTTCATACGGGGAGAATCCAAACTCTATTTATTTATGCAGCTCTGAAGGTGACTCTTTATGTGTTGCATAGAATAAGAGTCGGATGACCAGAGAATCTATAACTTGCAAGTAATCTCATTTGGCATTGAAGTATGTTAACCCCATTACAGTGATCTACAAATATATTACTTTCATTTTAATCTGTTTGGGAATCATAATTTTTTAATGTTTAGAGATTAAAGATTATTCCAGGAGATAGAAACATCTACATAAATGTTTGACCAATGAACTTTGAGCCAAAGGCTAACCTTAGGGTTTGTTAGTCCAGCTATAACATCTTGCAGATTCAGAAAAAAAAATATATATATACAGAAAAACTAGACATATTGTGGATGGTTATATGGTCAGTGTCGCCATCTACTGACCAAACTACATTGGGTTGGATGGTGTACAGTTGACGTTATGTACAACGATTCACCGGTCATTAGTTTAACCCACTGTGTGACTCATACCAGTGATTTGTTCTAAGAGAAATCATTCTCATCGCTGGTGTTCTA
>JAOVYU010000013.1:3147410-3158874 GCA_025674565.1 Synodontis membranacea | reverse complement strand
TGCAATAATGTTTTAAGGAGGGTCGCAACATTGTATCCTGGTGTGCATGGTGATTTCCTCACACACACACACACACACACAC
This sequence comes from Synodontis membranacea, assembly GCA_025674565.1. Taxonomy (NCBI): domain Eukaryota; kingdom Metazoa; phylum Chordata; class Actinopteri; order Siluriformes; family Mochokidae; genus Synodontis; species Synodontis membranacea. The sequence goes on along the minus strand of JAOVYU010000013.1, from coordinate 3,158,792 downwards.
ACATCTGTCCATTCATTCTGGAGCATCTTTGTGTAACCGGTCCAGACTGGTCTCGCGGCCCTGCACCCATCTTCATTGCTCAGGGTCATTCCTGGGTTTGAAGCGCTCGGGTCAGATGCAGTGTCGCGCTCCTCGGACTTTCCGCTTATTTCGGTGTCGGTGATGTTGCGTAACGCACGGGCGGGTGCGGGTGCGGGTGTGCGCGCGCGCGCGCGCGGGGCAGGATGAATCCGGACTGAACCGATACTGTTGTTGCACTAATATCTGGGTTAATGTGTAGCGATGTGTGCTGCTCATGGAAAGGCGAAGCGCGACTTCTCAGATCAAAGTTCATTTTGTCCTCAAACCCCGCCGTACAGCTTTCCTCCTAAAGATTACCGATTGCATCATATCCGATTGCATCAGATCAGAAAAAAGAAATATTGTTTTCATCAGCAGAGTGAGGGCAATCTCAGTGCAGTGTCTAAAAAAAAAAAACAAAAAAAAACCCTTAAAGGTGGGATAGGCAACAATGTGCATCCCTTACTGGCACAAATAATCTGGAGCATTCTGTACAAATGAGCAATAAAGGATGATTTATTATGACATTATTTTACAACAAGTCTATTCCAAAGGTGAAAAAACAAAAAAATTAAAAAAAAAATTGGAAAGCTGCCTTTCTAGTCCGGAATGATCGGGCCTGATTGTCGGTCATGTTAGAGACTTTGTTATATCTGGCGTTAACTTGCGACCTGTACGTTGATTCTGTGCGATTGAGTCACGGTAACACAATTTTGTCCCAGTCAGTGTCGTGCACGAATGTGTTCAGGTTTGCAGGCTGTGAACATGTACAATTGAAACCAGATATTTACAGACACTTCAGAAAAAAAAAAACACAATTTTTTTTTCTTTACCGTCAAACATTAAATCAGAGTAAACTTTTTCGATTTTTAGATCAATAAATATGAACATGTTTTTTTTTTGTATTTGTTAAATTTTTTTGAATTTTTTTTTTTTATTATTACTTTCATCAGTCAAAAATTTACATACACTTCCTTAGTATTTGGTAGAATTGCCCCGAAACTGTTTCTCTTGGGCCAGGCGTTTCGGGTATCCTTCCACAAGCTTTCTACAACAGTTTGCCGGAATTTTGGCCCACTCCTCTTGACCGAACTGGTGTAACTGGGTCAGGTCGGGGGGGTGGGGGGGGGCAAATGTAACGACCCTGATTTGAAAATGTAGGGAGTAGAAAGTACAGATACTCATGCTAAAATGTGAGAAGTAAAAGTAGAAAGTAGCCACAAAAAAAGTAGCAAAGTAAAGTACAGATACCCGAAAATTCTACTTCTACTACAGTAACGAAGTTACATCTTCCATTGCATCTTCAGTTTGGGACGTGTCAGTGACTGGTGCTGGGGATGAAATCTCTGAAAAGTTACTAGTTTGCGGGTTCGCTATTCGGAATTTTCGCAATCCATTAAAATGCGGTACAAATGGGTTACACGCACGAATAGTGGCTTATTTCGATAGTGTCGATTCGTGAATACGGAAAATAGAAAAGACACGACCTCAGAGCTGTTTTAAATGCAATCTGTCTGTTTATTTTCCTATGCTTCTTACGTCAACGCTGGACGTCTCCGCGACCCGAAACCAATCTCTGATTAACCAGCTTGATTTGTGGACGTTTTCACAACTAACTGCGTGCCTGTCCTTTGCTTACAAGTTCGCGAAACCGAAAGTGGAAAAGATGCGTTTTAAGTAGAATCAAGAAGAGAAATCCACATTTTTTTTTAGTTTTGTGGTTTGTATAAGGAAGAGTAAGTGTTTACTAGTGTTGTAATCAAGACCACCTAAACCGAGAACAAGTCAAGACCAAGACCAGATTGTAAAGAGACTGTGTGTCTTTGTGTTTGTAAAGAGACTGTGTGTCAGTGTCGAGACCAATACCTTCAAAAAGGGGTCTCAAGACCAAGACCAAGACCGACCTCGAGCACTACAACACTAGTATTTATACACATTCATTTACCTGTTTCAGACTCATACTGATTTGTAAAAATTTCCACGAATCACATTTTAGGAGTTTTAACTCTCTATTATTCCGTTAATTGTGCTTGCATTTAAATGATCTCAAATGAAACATGATATGAAAAGATTAAAGGGAATCACTGTAAGCCTTGTTTATTAGATTACGTTAAAGCTGTATACAGTCTCACATGCTTTAGGAAGTTAAGGAAAAGAATTCAGCGACTGGTAATGAGGTTTTGTGATAGGAAAAAAAAAAAGAGAGAAAACTCAGAGGATGAAACCAGTTTGGGCATGTTTCTGAGAGGAATTCGCTCGAATGAGAGGCACATGAGTGTAATCCAGTTTAAACAGACACTCTATAATCTAATAAACTAATCCGTCATCAGCGTTGGCCAATGATTGTTCTGCAGTTTTTTTAAATCCCTGCTTTAATGCAGAAATTCATGAACAATTGTAAATCGTTTAAGAGTTTTGACAAACATAAAACGGCCTCCGGTGACATTTTTCCCCCACAAGTATGGTGCTTGGGTGGCTATATATGAGTTAAGGCTTGTTTTCAAAAAGGTCAGGAACCTTTTTCAGGGTCACAAAGGTTGTAGAAGACTTCACTGACCGAGCCAGAACTGTCTTTAGTCTGGGGTGTAAAATGAGTTCCTGTTCAGTCTGTACGCTAGTGTGGATTCGGAACTGTTGGGGCGGAGTCTGATGCACTGAATATCACTGATTGGTTGAATGTAAAAGGTCGCAGACCTTCCCGTTTTTACATGATTTTTGGAATGATATCAGTTTTAACCTCGTGCATTCGAGCTACAAAGTGGGAAAAACACGCGGGGAGCCCCCATGCTCGTCACGGCTATTTTCATCGTCAAAAAACGGCGAGCTGTGTAGTCAGCGTTCTAGATTTAACAAGCGAACGTGTCCATGTGTCGAATGATCTAACAGCATTGAAATGTTGAATTCAGGCTTCCCGACCTTCCAGAGTTTGCGAGCAGGAATTCCGAGTTAAAGAATATTTCCTGGTCTTACTCAGCAGTGATGCGAAGCCGTTTTATTTGATTGGATTTTGTTCTTACTCTTTTAAGCCATGTGAAGCGCTGGAATGCCGTAACTCACCTGCTTGAACCACGTGACGGGTTGGTGAGCTGACGAGTTCTGTGCGCTCGAGCAGCTGTGCGCTGACTCGGGTTTCGTCAGGACGCGCACGAAGGAACACTGGACTCAAACGACTTCACGTGTGGCAACAGAGTATTCAAATGCCTCCGTCTCTTCTTCGCAAGCTACTGCATCATGTGTTAGATTTGCGTTAGTCATCTTTGCGTTCACGACGTGTGACTTAAACCTCAAAATGTGCCTTATTATTTTTACTCCTGGTAACTTATTCAAAAGTCTGTAATGTGTAGTGATGGTTTGGGTGTTTTTTCTTTAGCATGTGCCGTTTGCTTACTATTCTTCATTTTCCCAGTGCACGGACCTTTTATTTATCTTGGATAAAAAGTCCACTAAGGTTTTAAAGTCAGGTCAACTCTTTTAGTGAGGTGATGTAAACTACTGACCATTTCCTTGTTGGAAAAAAGTTGGGGGAAATAAATAAATAAAACCCCAGACAACACAAAGGAGGTTGTTGATACTAAGTGCCTACTCTTAACACAAATCTACGCTCTTGATTACCGTAATATACCCATATTACAGCACACGGGGCCAGGATACTCAGGATATTCAGGATAATGCTGGATACTGGTTGTCATACGTACAGACAATAGATTTGTAAAATGGAATGTATTATTCATCAGTATGTTTTCATTAGTGTATAATTACCTGTAACTATGAATGTTTTTTTTTTTCACGAGCTTAGAATGAGCCGTTTATGCACTATGTGAACAAAAGTTTGTGGACACCGGACCATAACACTCATATGTGCTTTATTAAACATCCCAGTTCTCCATTTTTCTGGGAAGGCGTTCCACTAGATTTTGGAATTTGTGTCCATTCACCGCACGGTCACGGTCAGGTGTCCACAAACTTTTGTCCGCGTAGTGTTCTACATAGTGAGAGGGTCGTCTTCCAGAGAGCCGCCATGTCGCGCCATTGCGACAAATCTCTAGAGAGCGCCTTCCGTGTTTTGCGGTTTGAGTGGCAGTGTGAATCCGGACGGAAGCACTGGAAGTACGACGAAGATGACAGGAAGACAAGGAAGAAGAAAGAAGAGATATCGGTGTTTGCTGGTGCTGGCCAAATTTGGAGAAATGGAAGATCATACTTGTTACCTAGCATGGAAAAAGCAAGCGAGTGTGTATGTAAGGACGCCATGGGCAACATGACGGCCACCGCACGCTCTAATACACTCTTACGGGTAACAGAGTAACAGAGGTGCATTTAAGTGGTTGAATCCTACATAGCGGACCTTTAAAGCACTTCACAGTGGAATTCGGTATGAGTAACTTGCACTGAGTTCTGACACAAATGCACATCTGAGTGACATGAAAACAATGTGATAAAGGTTTTGCTTTTCGTCTCAGCACATTTTCCACATTGTGAAAAAAGTTCTTTCATGCATACCGTGTTTCCTGTTTTTCAATGTGACATGAATTCCAAACCTAGACCAAACCCACATGTACTTGTCTCCCGATCATAAATATATTTGGAATTGTTATAAAGAGGTCCTTAATAAACAAAATAAGTCCGTCTGAGAAATTTGACATAACTTTTGGAAAGTAGCCGTTTCTTAATCCTCACCTACCTAACGATCTACTAATGGTCACAGTTTACAGCCAAGTCAAGAACAAGCTTGGCTCCGAACTTGGAAGTTGGAAGTCACTGCATTATTTGATAATATTAACAATAATATTTGAACGTAGGCGACGTCTTTCCCTGGTTTCAACAGATCATTACCTGATTGTCTGATAGTCTTAAAAAAATTTGTTAACGTTTCTTCAGGTGTTTTAAAAACAAACGTGGTGTCCAACATGGCTTTCTTTTAGGCCCCCTTTTATTGTCTTTTAACGTTGCCGTTCCCTTGCATGCTGACCAAACACACTCCGCTTATCATTTCAGCCAGATTCAGCAGCAATAGCAGACTGTGTAAAAGAGGTTAAAAACCCAGGAATGGTGTATTCCTTATCCCAGGAATAGCGTACCAGGGAGCATGAATAACACCGTTTAGCTTTACAGAAGTTTTAAAACCCGCTGTGATTTTTCGTAGTGTTGGTAGCAGTAGTGTGTCTCTTCTTCGCTGTACGTTTAATGATTTGCGGTCATTCTTTTTTCTTTTTTAATTGGTTGATCTGTAATTCCAGATTGTTGAGTTAATGTGCTTCTATTGTTAATGCTCTTAACACACAGCTGCACTTCAGATGAGAGAAAAGCAAGCAGCCTTTATTCAAGTGGAGCTGATTTCAGACCTACGGCTCGCTCGTTTCCATAGCAGCACAGTGCTGATTCAGGACTTCTCTGATCCGGGCAAAAAAAAAAAAAAAAAAAGCATGACGTGTATTTTTAGCCCGTGTTATTTTAGGACACAGACAGCCGATGTCTCCGCTGATAGATAAAAAAAAAAAAAAACCTCTCAACATGAGGATCCTTGTGTGTCAGTTTAGCTTTGTGGCCCCAAGGCGTTTAATGAACGGGAACTGGAACGAGTCTAACCTGCTGTTCCTCCCCAAGACTCCGAGTACGGCAGAGCTTCTCTCACACTCCTTTTCCTCTGTAGGCAGCATGGCAGCCGAGCTCTCCACCTCGATAAACATCAAAGAGCCTCGCTGGGATCAGGGAACCTTCGTGGGCCGAGCCAAACATTTCTTCACCGTCACAGACCCACGCAACGTCCTGCTGTCTAATGAGCAGCTGGAGAATGCGCGCAGGATCATTCAGGAATACAGGTACCTCCGAGTGAAACAAATCCACACTACGGTTCCTGTGGAACAAATATAATAAGGTGCATGTATTCTTTCTAGTTCTTAACTATTTGTAGATGTGATTTTGCCTCGTACCACATGCGGGTGCGAATAACTGCAACCTACTGTATACTAAGTGCATATTTTATACTTTTCCCTCTACTGTTTCTCAAAGACAGGGAGTGGTGACCCCAGGTCTGACGGAAGATGAGCTCTGGAGAGCCAAATACATTTTTGACTCCGCCTTCCATCCAGACACGGGTGAGAAGATGCTGCTGATCGGCCGTATGTCTGCTCAGGTGCCCATGAATATGACCATCACCGGCTGCATGATGACCTTCTACAGGTGAGCAGAACCGGGAAAAATGAAAAAAAAGAAAACGCTGACTCCCAAGTGGCGCAGCAGAACGTCGTTCACCCTGTCCTGTTATCGAGGTCAAATCGTCTACAGAACAAAACCGTTCATGTTCCCGGTTTGATATTACTCTGTTCCGAGCTCTGTCAATCAGAGCAATGACAACCAAACGTTAGCTCTTGATAATGAAAGCTGATTACTGGAGCTTTTATCTGAGTCTTCAGCTGCTCAGTGGTTCGTTTAGGAGGAAGCACTTACAAGTCTTCATCCTCATGATTGGTAGGTGTTGAGGGTGGGACTCTGCAATTGACAAGAAATCGAGGGAAACATCTTTATATCCCTATTTATACTCTTTTATCCCTTTATATACTGTCTTATCAGAAAATAATGACTTGTACATGCATAACCCTTATACTAATATAATGTAATATTATAGTAATAATATGCGATGCGATGCGTCCCAAGCTGCTTTGTTGCTCGCTTTTATAATGTGAACAATATAATTCGCTCGTATCTGTATAATTTTGGGCTGGATGGGCAGGAGGACGGGTATTTGTATTAAAGTGGCATATAATTTATGAGTTCCGTATATTCTACTACAATTAATCACACTATAACTTTTCTACTGTACAGTCCCTGTCCTATAGGCCTGAGCGTGGTGGTGGTGGTGGTGGTGGTTATATAACCTTAATCTGATTCAATATTGTATTTTCCTTTTTTTTTTTTTTTTTTGCTCCTCAACACCAGGACGACCCCAGCAGTGCTGTTCTGGCAGTGGATCAATCAGTCGTTCAATGCAATAGTCAACTATACCAATCGCAGTGGTGATGCTCCAATCACAGTAAAGTGAGTGGCTGTTTCATTCAATCCTCTCGAAAACAGATTTCCATTCCCAGACGTTTGACGTTACTAATAACTCCCGATGTCCCGTGTTCAGTCAGCTCGGCACGGCGTACGTATCGGCGACGACAGGAGCCGTGGCCACGGCTTTAGGACTCAACTCATTAGCAAAGGTACCGTTCTTCAGCAGTCTTTCTAAGCTTATACACTTGTGTGTGTGTGTGTGTGTGTGGTGTTTGCACAAATATGAGCAGAGAATTGATCCATCATGAGTACGGTGGGCCTGAAGTGCAAAACGTAGCACCGAACAATGAACGAATCGCAAATCACAAAAGACAACAGCAGACCCAGAAACACAATGGCAAAACACAAGCACATGAGCCAAAAACAAAAAAAAAAAACGGAAGGTGCGTTTGTCCAATCAGAGATGATCCTTGTCTATAGCCCATGTCTACGTTTTTCCGGTTGCAGTTATATGGTTGTGTTTTGTGTTTTGCTGATTTGTTGTCTTTTACGATTTACCGCTGTGTTTTGTTATTTGCGGTCGTGTTTTGTGATTTGCTGTTTTGCACTCTGATTCTGCATAAGCATGTGCAAACCATACTGTACCTGTACATTTTTTTTTTTTTTTTTTTGCATTTCACTCCAGGCAGAGGTGCAAATACTGATTTTAACCCGAAGACCCCGGGACACGATTTGGTTCTTTCATTTCTTTCAGCTGACTGATTATTTGTTCTCACCGCCATATGCACGACAAAGCAAGAACGACATGATTTTTTCAACCAGAATTTTTTCTCCTCTTTTGATGTAAAAGTGGGTGGAGCTTAGAGAAAGCTTGCACAAGCCTCATTCCGTCCATATCGATTTCGTCAGGTCCGTGCATTAACTCTTTAACGGAAGCTAATCACACGAATGAGCACTAACCTTGTGAACGTCTCCTACCTGATCTGTCATGTTTTTTTTTTCTGTTAATTTTGTATGGACGATGAACATAACACTTAAATTTGGTATCGTAATAAAATTGTACACGTTTAATGGAAGCTCTTTGGTGAATCTCCAGTACAGCCGTTTAACTCGGTATCGTCGTTGTTGTTGTTGTTGTTTTTTCCCCTCTCCCAGCACATCTCTCCGCTCGTAGGACGCTTCGTGCCGTTCGCCGCCGTAGCCGCTGCTAACTGTATCAACATTCCGCTGATGAGGCAAAGGTAAACATGTCTTGTACGATGTGCAGCCTTTTAAACGGCAAACAGCCGGTCGACGGAGAGTCACGTTCTGTATCTCACTAACAGAGAGCTGAAGCACGGCATTCCAGTGATGGACGAGAACGGTAATCGGTTGGGGGAGTCTTCCAAAGCGGCGCAGCAGGCAATCTCGCAAGTAGTGATCTCCAGAATCCTGATGGCCTCTCCTGGAATGGGTTGGTCCCAGTTCGTACCTTTACAGCCGTCCTGATCAGATTATTAACTGGGGCTGGTTGAGTGCTGTGGAGTGAGGCGCAATGTTTTATTGCACATTATAATGCGGTTAAAACGAGCAAAAAGTAACAGAAATAATAACATGGAAATTTCATTTATTTATTTATTTTTTTTTTTAGCAATTCCACCATTTTTAATGAACTCCCTGGAAAAGAAAGCGTTCCTGAAGGTACGTCTTTGACTGACTTATTTTTATTGGCACCCCACCGTGTTTTCTTCATTACCATATACAATAGAGACTATAGAAGCTCCACCCTAAGGGCCTGAATTGATTTTGTGTTCCTTGTGTTTTCAGAGGTTCCCGTGGATGAGTGCACCCATTCAGGTCGGCCTGGTGGGATTCTGGTGAGTTGCCAGAGATGAATCGGTGGTGCATTAACACGGCCTTTGTTTGAGATCTGTGACCTTTGTGATCTCTGTAAAAAATTTTTTGTTGTTGTTGTTTTTTCCCTGCTCAGCTTGGTGTTTGCCACTCCGCTGTGCTGTGCGCTGTTCCCACAGAAGAGGTGAGAAAATACCAGCTGCTGTTATTTTTAAACTCTGCTGACTCCCAATTTAACGCTTGCTTTCAGAATAAGAGCCCCCAACAACGGTCACATCGAACTTGTTTAAAAAAAAAATTCCAGAAATGTAAAATGTTTCTGTTTCATCTTAAATGTTGAAGTGAGCTCGGTGAAGCCAGAACCAAAAAAAAGCCCCCCCGCCCAAATTGTTTGCAAATATTTACAAAGAATGAATGAATGAATGAATAAATAAATAAATAAATAAACACCCATATAATCAAACAAACAAATAAATAAATAAAGTAAAAAAAAAGTCAATAAAACATAAAACCCAAAAAATATAGTTTGAAATTTTTTACAAATAACAGACAATATATTAAATAAATAAATGCATAAATAAAACATCAATAAGATATAAAACACAAAAAGGATAGTTTGCGAACATTAACAAAGAATGTGCAATATTTATAAACAAACAAACAAACAAACAAACAAATAAATAAATAAATTAAGTTTAAAAAAAAAGGTCAATACAACAAAACGCAAAAAAGATCATTTGAATTTTTTTTTTTTTTTTTACAAAGGATAGAGAATATTTTAAATAAATGAGTACATAAATAAAACTTAAATAAAATAAAAAACAAAAAAAGATAGTTTGAAATTTTTTACAAATAACAGACAATATATTAAATAAATAAATAAATAAATAAACACACAAGTAAAGCATTAATGAAATATAAAACACAAAAGGATAGTTTGCAAACATTTACAAAGAATGTGCACTGTTTTTAAATAAATAAGTAAATAAACAAATAAACAAACAAATAAATCATAAGTGTAAGATAAAATATTAAATTGACAAAGAGATCAAATCAATTAAAAAAGGATTTAATTGATTTTGTGTGTGTGTGTGTGTGTGTGTGTGTGTGTGTAGCTCGATGGCCGTGAGCCGCCTGGAGCCCGAGCTGCAGGAGAAGATCCGCTCGAGTCACCCTGGAGTGGAGAGAGTTTACTTCAACAAAGGATTATGAGAAGAAAAATCTCATCGCCTCCCGACACGGCCATAAACACCCCGCTCATCTCATCGTGTTTTACGACGTGTGCCAAAGTTCAGTTCCCTCTGTCTCTCCTCAAGGACCTCCCGACTCGGCCGTTTTGTAAGACGTCGTTCCTAGTGACAGTTTTTAATCAGGAGTATGTTTTGGATGGTGCAGGTCTGTGCTAGTATTAGGAAAGACTGTTTGTCTGAAATGGTGCTCTTTGATTGGTCGATTAGTTTTTAAATTTCTTATTTTTTTGATTACAGTGCAGTCTGTAAGTACTTCAACTTTTTAGTCTCCACACTAAAGCAGATTTGAAACGAAACATCATGAAACATCATCCTAGCTTTAAATCCGGCTCGTACGCCTCACGGCCTTTTTATACGCCATCCCTGGGACCAAAACTGCTTTGAATCGTTCATATAGTAATAAATAAAACGTCACTCTGGGTACTTTCGATGCATTCGACGACTGCACTGTACCGGTAATCATGTTTACCGCAAAACCAAACCATCTCCGTGTGTCATATCTGTAAGAAGGAACAAATGTGGTGATGTGTTTTCTGTTAGTGTCTTTATTGCCGTGTTGTAATTAGTGATCAATGTTCATGTCTGAATGAAAGCTGCTTTTGACTTGCCAAAAGAAAAAAAAAAAATAATAATAATTAGAAGTTTACTTTAAAGGTACACTAAGTAGAATTTTCCATTGGCATTCCCGACGATAAGAAAAAATGATTATGTCCTTTAAATAGTTCCGTTTTTCCCCCCTGAAAGAACATGGTGTACATTTTATTTATTTCATTTTTCTTATTAACCGTGCTGTATGTTAGTGATGGAAACTAGATTTTTAAATAAATGAAAATATACCATGTCCTTTTTTTAGCGACTTTGTAATCAGTTAATTGGAATATTATTTAATTTGGGTCAGGAAGAAGGCATTAAGATGAAAATAAAAGCCAAAATTGACATAGTTTTAAGGGAACGTGAACAGATTAAAACATGAACGATATTACTGTGAAAGAAAATGTTTTAACGTTTTATCTCTGCCATTCGAAATCTCATTTTTCCCCATTTGTTTCCTTTTATTTCATTTAGAACAAGAAAGATTGAATTTAAAATTCACAAGTTGAACCCTGGTGCTTAATCTGAAGGCTTGTGCTTGCGTTGAAGATTATTATTATGATCATTATTATTATTATTATTATTATTATTATTATTATTATTAATATTAATATTATTAATAATAATAATAATAGTAATAATAAAAATGGAGTAA
>JAOVYU010000013.1:3106750-3112306 GCA_025674565.1 Synodontis membranacea | reverse complement strand
TCTCTCTCTCTCTCTCTCTCTCTCTCTCTCTCTCTCTCTCTCTCTCTCACACACACACACACACACACACACTGAGAATCATACAACAAGAAAGAGCCTCTCGTACCCAAGTCATGGATTTTCTCTCATTACTGAAAGGAGCACCTGTTAACACATAGAGGCTCCTGGACAGAATGGACAAAGTATTAGTTCTATTATTTTTAACCAGGTGAGCAGAAGGAACCTAAATACATTTTTAAACGCATATTTTTTTTTGTACTAGCTCCTTGCACTCTTCTAATTTTATCTGAACTCAATTATGGCTGCTTCCTAAGTTGAAATTTTTTAGTGACATTTTAATGCTTCAGTTACTTTTCCCTTTTACAGTTTTATTCTTGCTCAGCCATGTGTCTTACGCTATTTCTTACTTCTCCGTACGTTTTATTTACACTCCTCGCTCTTTGTGTTTTTACTCCTGAATAAAGATGCTTTGATAGTGTTTTTAATTTTAAAATAAACCCGACTGAAGTTTGTACAGTACATATACTGTATATGGTATAGATTTGAGTATAGATTCATGTATATATCTGTATTAACTGTATAAACTGTTTTGTTCCTCAGTGTTGGGAATGTAACAGGAAGCCAACATGAGAAGATAAGTCCAGAGAACATCACGCGGATTCTGGACCAGCTTCTCGAGGGCTACGACAACCGACTGAGGCCTGGATCAGGAGGTGCGTTTCTTGATCAATTTATTTCTCAGTCCTGACTCTAGACTCAGGATTAGCTCCAGTGTGTGTGTGTGTGTGTGTGTGTGTGTGTGTGTGTGTGTGTACATTCACTTGTGGGATCCCTTATGCGTTTGAGCCTCACGTCTCAATGTTCAGCTCTAGCTGAATGGATCTGATATTTCTCTAAACGTTTATTACATGTTCATTTATTTATTTAGGACTGAACCACGACCAAGCAGCAGCGTAAATTTAAACATTATATGATTTAACGTCCTGTGTTTTCATATTGAACTCAAAGACATGTTTAAAAACCTTTTTTTCCCGTAGAAAATGTCTAATCATTTTCTATCCAACACTGATTTAATATTATTAGTTATCGAACACCGTGCTCAAATATGCTAAAAGAATCTCCCATGCATCCAGTACAAACTATTTTTAAATCTTTCCAAAAGACCTACAGTAAATACATTCTGCTGCTTTAGTATTTGTGGTGCATTAGTCATAACCCTAGGCAATCTGCATGATTAGTCTTTAACCACTGCTTCTTCATTGTCTCTCTAGGTTCGGTCACTGAAGTCAAAACAGATATATTTGTCACCAGTTTTGGACCCGTGTCAGATGTCGAAATGGTAATAAATAAATAAATAAATAAATAAATAAATAAATAAATAAATAAAAAAAACAGTTTATGACTTCTTTGACCTTATAGGTATCATATTTCATTGATATGTTTGTAGTTTATTTGGGATCGTTTTGAACATACTGCACGAGTCATGGGTTAATCAGCAGAGTTTGTTCTTTGTGTAAATACGAAGACTGGAGCCGTGCAGAGAGCTTTAGAGGGACTTAAAATCATAAAGGGAGGTTTAACTACATCCCCTGTAAGTAAGACTGTGCAGTTGCAAATTCTCATCTTGTACAACATTAAATGTACTTATTTCCTCCAAACAAAGACTAAATGTGTCACAAATTTAGTCGCTTACTCAGTAATTATTCATGCAAGCGGCTCTTACACTATATAGACAAAAGTTCATACTCACCTGACCAGAATATCCACATAAGGTTTTTTAATCCCATTCAAGATTTAAACACTCTTTTAGGAAGATTGATAAGACTAGATTTTTGGAGCGCGGCCATAGGACACCAGGCACTGATGTTGGGTGAGGAGGCCTGGTCAGGGCTCTTCCACTCCATCCTTGACAAACCATGACTTCATGGAGCTCGCTTTCCGCATACGGGCATTAGGACCTCTTAGTTCCTGTAAAGGAATTCTTAATGCTACAGAATACAAAGATATCATATACAATTGCATGTTACAATTGCATTCCGTCTTTAGGAAAATAGTCTGGGGAAGACCCGTACATGGGTGTGATGGTCAGGTGTCCACAAACTCTTGTCCATATGGTGTATATTTAAAGAGCAGTTCAGTGGAAAATTAAATTGACACACTTTATGGAAGATGTGCAGTAGTTAATCAGCACAAGCCATGCTTGGTGTCTAATATTCGGTTCATTAGCTCTGCACTGGAGCTCCGATATTAAAGAAGGAGCAATTAAAGTACCACTTTAGTATCACTCATTAAATGTATCACTTTTTTTTTTTTTTTTTTTTGGTAGGGCTTGCATGACAAATTTTTTTTTGGTCAACTAGAAATAACAAAAAACGCCGTGCAATTAGGCATCTTTTTACATAGGTAAAAAAACAAACAAACAAACAAACAAAAAAAAACAGCTTCAGGAAAAAAATCACTCTTTTATTTATTTATTTATTTATTTATTTTAACAGATGCTTTGTTTGTGCAGAAAAGAACGCTCCAAGATTCACTTCGGTGAATTTTAGGCCACGCGGTTAATGCCCAAATTAAATACATTTGTAATAAAAGCGCTCAGGGTTTCATAATACCCTATTTACTGTAAGAACTCGACCTGATGGATATGAATCACCTGAAATCACTGCTTCTGAAAGTGAGAGCGTGCAGCACGGACGCTCATGTCCGTTTACAGAATACAGGCTTTCCTTTTATGGAGGACGTTATGACTAACAAAGTATTTGGATTTTTTTTTTTTTCTTCTCCATGTTCAACTTTATCCTGAGCAGCATCCGAAAACAAGTCCAGATCAACCTCTTTGAGATGCCGTGTGCTGCTGATCTGACTCTAAACTAGCCGATTGAGATCGGATACTGAGGTTCAACCTGCAGCTCTTTAGCACGAAACTGGCCAGAATAGAATTCACTCTGTTGCAGATTACGCATATTATTTCAAGTTTATTTAGGTATACATAAAAGACGAAAAATATCTGGGCGAGGGAGAGGGATGCCAAAGCAGTGATATCAAAGGGTTAATGCAAAAAGAAAAATCTTGATTTATTTTTTTCATCAAGCCAAGTACAACAGGAACTGGTGAGTGGTCTGATTTAGGAGCGTTTAGTCTTACGTCATTTACTTTCAGCAATATTTGTACATCAGCTTTCATTGGAAGAGGCCTTTAGACTGACAGTGCAATTGACCAGTAATAAACCCTTCCTGTTTACACACAAAGAACAGCTTAGAAAGTTCAAAAGCAAAAGAAATCTTGCCACACTCCATTTTTAATTCAGTATATCCTACAGTGAAAAGTTCATCCTGACAGAAGTTCATTTTGCCAGTCAGACTGTGGCGTGTTAAGCCGTGTGCTGTGGGCGGACTGCCTGAGACTGAAATGAAATGAAATGACGAAATTTTTGTGCCTCCAGTGTAGAACTACACATCAGTCATCAGACACCAAACATGTCTTGACTGATCTGTTAAATTTGTGATCAAGACTTTCCGAGCTTTTCTGACATGCGTGTGTCCTGACGCACAGGAGTTCACCATGGACATGTTTTTCCGTCAAATGTGGGTGGACGAGAGGCTGGCGTTCAAAGGTCCCATCGAGATCCTGCGCTTAAACAACCGCATGGTGGAAAGGATTTGGACTCCAGACACCTTCTTCCACAACTCGAAGAAATCCATGGCTCACAACATGACGACGCCTAACAGGCTCTTCCGCATCATGCAGAACGGCACCGTCCTCTACACCATGAGGTGCCCTTAGAAAGAAATCAAATCTCTTGCAACTCAGAGGTTGTGCTCATTTTCACTGTTTACACATTTCTATTTTCAGGCTGACTGTGAGTGCAGACTGTCCCATGATGCTGATGAACTTTCCCATGGATGGCCATGTTTGTCCTCTCAGCTTCGGAAGCTGTCAGTGTTTCAGTCATCATCACGGTCGTCATCCTCCTCATAAGACGTTTTCTTGACCTTTGATTTTGCTTCCATGTTGTGCTTCCTGTAGATGCCTACACCAGCAGTGAGATTGTTTACACGTGGAGGAAAGGCCTGGAGAAGTCTGTGGTCATCCCTCCAGAGTCCTCCAACTTACTGCAGTACGACCTCATCGGACAGATGCTCTTCAGCAAAATAATAAAGATCAATACGGGTAATGTTAATGGTTAATTTCTGATGTTCGACATGTGCATGACATATTACAACGAAGTGGCTTGCATAAGTGTTCACTCCTTTGAGCTTTTTATAGTGCACAACCTGAAAAATAGACTTCATTTCATGAATCCTAAACTAAATATCCGAAAATGTTGAAGTGGGGAGAAAAAATAAGTTTAGTTTGCTAAAAAAGAAAAAAGAAAAAAAGAAAAAAAAAATCTGAACTTGCATAAGTATTTACCCGTACTGGCTGTGAAACATATAAATAAGTTTTGGTACAACCATGTGCAATTAGAAGTCACGTCAATAATTGAATAGAGCAGTAAATAAAGTAGACCTGTGTGCAAATAAAGTGTGCCATGATCTCAATATAAATACTCTTTAAAAGACTTTGACTGGGCTTTAGTTAGGAAGCAACCAAGAATCCAGTGTTAATGCAACATGCTACCGATGCTACCACCACCATGCTTCAGTTTAGGAATAATACAATGCAACCTCTGGTCGCGAACGTTTACAAACACGTACAAATCGGGTTGCGATCAAAAAGTTTCATGCGATCAAAAAATTTCGCATCGGTTCATGACCATATGCTCTGGTGGTGAACAAAAACACTGGCAAAGTCTCGCATTTCCAAAAAGTTTTAACACGCAGGAAAAGACAAGTCACATTAGAGCGCTATTTGGTGAAGTCTGGTTCACCAGCTAATCGGCTAAAAACACCAGAAGCCCCTGAAATAGAAGAAATCACAAGAGAGAAAACACTTTAACATCCCTCCGTCACAGAGCCGGACTCTCCCTTAATACTGTAAGCTCCTCTAAACCCAGCTTCCTCCTCACTTCCTTCACCACAGAACTTGACTCATGCAAGTTTAGTTTTCTTCGTTGTTTAGGGTTAGTTTTTGTATAAATTATTTATTTTTCAAACTTACATTTTTTCCCTGTGCTTAAAACTCATTTTAAAAAAAAGTGTTTACAGCGAGCGTTTCTTAAGGTTCTAGCGCAAACTTGGTCTAGCGTGAACTCTTGCAGTGTTTGATTTCTCTGTTGTTCAAGGCTTTCTCAGTGTTATTCAATGGTTTTACATTTAGTTTACTATTACAGTGTGCATTCTATGGCATAATTAACTATTTATTAACTAACTACTAAAAATCTTACGTTCCGGT
Organism: Synodontis membranacea; assembly: GCA_025674565.1. Classification (NCBI taxonomy): domain Eukaryota; kingdom Metazoa; phylum Chordata; class Actinopteri; order Siluriformes; family Mochokidae; genus Synodontis; species Synodontis membranacea. Next base: position 3,106,972 of record JAOVYU010000013.1, on the reverse strand, counting down.
CGCGACCAATAACGGTCGCGTCCAGAGTTTTGGAACGAATTATGGCTGTGACCAGAGGTACCACTGTACAATAGTGGGTGACATTGTGGCACAGCAGGTAGTGTTGCTGCCTGACAGCTCTAGGGTTTAATCCTGAGAAGTCTGTGTAGAGTTTCTCATGTTCTCCTCGTGTATGCCGGAGTTACCTCTGGGTTTCCAATACAAAAGAATACTGGTAGGTGG
>JAOVYU010000013.1:3099250-3101750 GCA_025674565.1 Synodontis membranacea | reverse complement strand
GAGAATGTTTCTCTTTTACGATAACTGTTCGCAGCTTTACAGAATATTGCCGCATGTTTTCTAATACGATATTGTTTCTATCGTAAAAATGTGGAAAAATGTATAATTGTTAATCGTTTGAGAACCATAGACTTAAATTCTGGAGATTTTTGCACTTTTTAGTTAGTTTTTTCACTAGTTAATCTAGCTGCTTAAAGCAGTTTTTTTCCCCTGCCAACATATGGTAATCATTGTAAATGTAAGCATTGGAATAGAGCAACTTGAAAACATATTTTGAGAAAAAAAAATAGTTGATAATTAGTTTTCCTTTCTGAGTTAAAAAAAAAAAGTATTTATTTATTTATTTTAAATGTGTCTAAACCCTGTCTGTCACCTTCTCTTTTGATCTATTTTACAACTTATCTATTGTGGAATAATCCATCCATCCATCCATCCATCCATCATCTTTACTGCTTATACATCAGGGTCATGATTAAGCTGGAGCCAATTCCAGCTGACTTCTGGTGAGAGGAGGGGTACACCCTGGACAGGTTGCCAATCAGTCGCAGGGGTAACGCAGAGACGAATAACCGTTCACACTCACGTTCACACCTATGGCCAGTTTAGAGTAGCAACATGTCTTTGGACTGCGGGCGGAAACCAGAGCACTTGGAGGAAACCCACGCAGGCACGGGGAGGACAATCAAACTCCACACATAAAGGCCGCGGAATGTTTTGCCGTGAGCCGCTGTGCTGTTATAATCACTGCATCACCGAGCCATACAGTGCGTAATAAATGTGATAAGTAAATGTAATAAGCAAAGGTGGCAGGAATAGTTGTCCTGTAGATGTTTCACTACTCTGAAATGAGTGGCAAAACATCAAGATGAACACAAATCCTGCAGCTCTGACTTGTTACTACTCTCTGGATGCTTTTAAAAGCTTCACCCACACACACACCCACACACACACACACACACACACACACTAGACTAACACGCACTGACAGAGGCAGATGTGAAAGCAATATTTCAATAATTCAATTTATTTATAAAGCTCGCAGCTCCTATTGCCAGTGAACAGCTTCACAGACATCTGGGCTTGAACCCCTAGTGAGTGATCCAAAGGTTATTGTGGCAGGGCAACAGCATTCTGGCACAGGCGTGAGCAAGGAGCACGAAGACGAGCCAACACTTGAAAGGAGGTGGCTGCCTTCTGGCCCACACCATTTGTTTGTTAGTGAACTGTGCCACATGGTAGGCCCGGAGCCATGTCAAGTGTGCTGCATAGGAAAACGAACAGGAGAAATTAATTTAGTGGATAACTTGTAAGACACTCCTCTGTGCACAGTAACAGGCTGAGCACATGTACGATTCGTATCTGCAGTCCTGAGCCGGATATGCTAATAGCACAAGCACACGCTCTGGGTCTCCAGAGAACGTCTCCCGTGTGACCAGCTCACGCCTGGCGCTTTAAAAATAGCGACCATATCAGAACCACGCTGCGTGACTATTCTGTAATCTCTCCTACCTGAGATGCTACGACTTCCCTGTTCCAGCTCTCTGACGCAAACAGGAGGAGGAAAAACGGGTGTGCATCTGTAACGCAGCCTCAGACATTGGTTTTGATTGTTCTAGATTTCCCAATGTTCAGGTCATTTTTTTAAAAAGTGATATAAGATAATAAGTAGTTCTTATTTTATGGTAATGGTAATGAAGCCCACAGAACCTTTACTATTATTAGGGATCATGAGAGAAGGTAGGTGTGTACTTTACTATTCATGTGTTCCTTTCCTCTACATTTTATATTATTTTTTTTATTAAAACTTATTGTTGAAATTTGTTTCTAAGACAAAGCTAAATAGTAAAGTTAATACCCATGTATACATTTATACCTGAAAAAAAAAAAAAAAAAGGAATTTATTATTTTTTTTAAAACATAAAACATGTAGTTTAAATTTTGGTAAAAACTATATTATAATATATAATATAAACTATATTATATAACATATTTGGTGTTTTTTTTTTTTCCTTTTTTCTTTTGATAAATCTGGTTAAAAAGTTTCCAAGAGTATGTAAAGATTTTCTTGGTCACTGCACTAATTTTTTATCAAGAATCAGAGGCAGGTGGATGCACAACAGCATGAGGTTAATCTGTATTCAAATCTAAATCAGGAGAATTATGGTCAATAAATAAAATAATTAGGTCAAATGATTTTGCATACAGAGCAATATAGAAAAAAAAAGACATGAAAGAGCAAAAAGGTCACCAACAGGGAAACAATAGAAAAATAATGCTCACACAGAACACCTTGCTCTCTCTGTGTGTGTGTGTGTGTGTGTGTGTGTGTGTGTGTGCGTGAATGAGCATATTCATATATATTATATATGATGTCCGAGCAAGAACAATGCTAATGTTTTCATTATTATTCCCTTTAATGTCCATGGGCATACATACTTTTGACACACTTTTAAGTAGCTTTCTGTAACCACATATGTAAAAAAAAAGAAAAAAAATTATA
>JAOVYU010000013.1:3004550-3018773 GCA_025674565.1 Synodontis membranacea | reverse complement strand
TTTTATGGACAAATAAAGAGTCTTCTATCAAAAACGAAGACATGTCTAAGTGACCCTAAACTTTTGAACGGTAGTGTGTATATATATTCCCCTGATAAGCAAACATATGGAGACGGTGGCAAGGAAAAACTCCCTGAGATGCCAAGAGAAAGAAACCTTGAGAGGAACCAGACACAAAAGGGAACCCGTCCTCATTTGTGGGACACCGGATAGTGCGATTACAAATAAGATACTAATGTAACTGTCTGTGTGGTCAAAAAAAGTATGTTGTGTAGTACATAATTCATGACAGATTAAACATAAAGTCTGTTTTGGTGAAGTTTTCAACTGTGAGACTGTTTGTGGTAATTTAAGTCTTAAGCCATATGTGATTAAGCCATCTTAAGTCATAAGCCATCTTTTCTAATAAGGAGATAAAAAAAAAAAAGACTTTAATCTGTTATACTGTATTCTTCATCATTCAGAGACAATGACGAAGAAAAAAATACCCATTTTATTTTATATAATAGGACAAATTCCAGTGCTGCCTTACTGAACTGATGAAAGTAAATCTATAGAAAGGCCAGAAATGACACAGTTACACTTTTTTGTTTTTGTTTTGTTTAGTTTTCTTACACAGGAAGTAGCCCATTAGCTGATGAGATCCAATCAGCTGTGAGTTTCGGATCAGGGAAAACACCAACGAGTGTAGGACAGGAATACTCCAGAACCAGGATTAAGTAACAGTGACACCCTTACACTGTCCTTCAGTCTCTCCTCAGCCCTACTGTGGAGTGAATTAATCACATAAATGGATTCAACCTGTAATTTAATTAGCCCAGAGAACATCTGCTGATTATATTGCAGACACTAATTAATAAGGCGCTCAATATGAACATAGCTCATAGAGTCTACTTAAAACGAGTGCTTGTTTTTATCCACAATCCTGCTAGTGCTTCGATTATACTGAAAATATATAGGTAGTGTATCTAAGCTACAGTATACACCTTAGTTCTAACATATCAATGCACTAGAGTTCCTCAATTTAAGGCTCTGAAAGGTCCACATTAGGCTGAGAGATAAAATGCTAAGCAAATATCACCTGTAGACTCATTTTGGCCAGAAAGAAATATTATGCTACTTTATACACTGACACACATGAAAAGTGCCAATCATTGAAAATTAACCATAACATCATTAGATTAGTCAGCACTGAAAGTCAGCAAAAATTTTGCCTATAGAGGAAGAATCGTTTATTCTGAATCAAAAGGAAAGTTCTTTAACATTCTACAGCAAAGCCTAACAGTGACCAGACGGTTACCAGCCAGTGTGGAAATGAATCAGGTAAAGGAAAACCAGAGATGAAAGAGAGCGCTTAGTACTATTACATGAGGAGCATGGCGAGGAAGAGGAGGAGGAGGAAGAGGAGAAGGAGGAAGTCTGCTTTTTTCAGATGCGATTCTGGTTAAAGCAGAAAGCCGATGCTGGTAACCTGAGCGCTGTTCATCAGCGAACGGAAAACACACTCGAGGAGGCTTTGATTAACTCCGTAAATATTTAACATTTAGGACTCTGTGCACACGACTGCCTCTGAAGACCAGACGGAGATGGGAGCTCATGCAAACTTTCATTCATCACTCTGAAAATGGCTCTTAGCTTTTCACCTTTAGGGAACAGAAGGTTCAACAATAAGCATACATACAGTAAGATATTAAATGATCACATGTTAGGGCTGTACCACCTGAGCTCACACACACACGTGATGTGTTGCGAGTCAACAACAGCAAGGGAAAGTTGTGTGTGAATTTAAAAATGACTCAAACACATACCTGTAGAGCAAATTCCCAAATTTGTCTGAAACAAATATTTAGCATTATGTATTGAATATTAAATATTAAAGTCAGTTACTAAATAATAAGACTAAATGCAAGGAATGTCTGAATGTTACTATGTGATTTAACATAGTGTTCTTTACTGCAAGTAGGAATCATGATGGCAGTTTTAAGCCAAAATACTGCTGCTCAATAAGACGCAGGAAAATATTCACAGCATGACCGTCACCTGTAGCCTTTCTCAAGAAATAAAAACGGAACAAGCATCATTTCTGACAAAAGTACTAACGTATATTTGAAGCTAATTAGATGTTTTCCAGTATCATTATCAACTCGATACCAACAGAAAACTCTATGGATTGGATATCGGATTCTGGGACAACATGTTGAAAAAATGGAGGTAGGTTTTGAAAAAGGAGTTTCACTGTTTACACATAAAAAGAAGGGTTTTTTTTCTTTTGCTAAGATTGATTGTTATATTTATACATGGTTTCACTAGATATTTAAGTGATTTTTTCTGTAAAGACTGTAAAGAACATGATCAGATGAATATCGGTATCAACTGACACTCAAGGTTTCATTATCAGTGTCATAAAAAAGAAAAAATCTTATCGTTCCACCTCTACATAAAATTATTACATTTGTGAAAATCTATCAGATGAAGACAAATTAAGCGCTAGCTTCAGCATCGGTATCAGAAAAGAAAAACTGGCATCATGCCATCTCTATCTGAAACCAATAACGCTTTTTTCCTGGCGCTTTGTGAGCAAACCTATACCCGTCTTGTTGCATATAGTGATTTGATATGTTTTGCTCACCTCTAATATCTTCAGCTCACTAATCGTCAGCTCCTCCACCCTGTCTCCTCTGCAGCCTACTTTTTCCTATGACTTAATCGCTTTAATTTACTCTCTTTACGCCTATATAACTCCCTATACGTACAGCAATAGCTATAATGCATAGACTGCTAATGCTGCTGTCTGGTTTGCAATTTTAATTCCACTTTAATTCATGTGAAACCCAATCATCCGATACTTTGCTTCTCTACTAGATGAAGTGCAAAGCGTTGTTGGTTCAGCTTGACAGTTGCCAGGAGCTGATGCTTTAACCACTCATGCAGTACTTTTCATAGTCAGAGCAAATATTCCAAGCAGGAACCGTTCCTCTGCTTTTTAGAAGTAACCATGAAGCATACCAGAGGGAACGTTTGTTTGGGCTACGCAACACAACACTCAGACCAGGTGAATCAACATTGCAGGGAGTGACGATCATGTTTCTTAACCCGGGCGGTGTGTGTGTGTGGGGGGGGGGGGGGGGGACAATACGGCTGACTGACATCTCTCAGACATGATATAATGAACAAGGTGAGTTCCATAAAAGCTATAATTATAATCCATTAACATTACCAATAGATTTAAGTTAAAAAAAAAAAAATACATATAGATGATATTACATCATGCTAAAAAAAAAAAAAGAGTTTTATAATTAATAGTTATAATATTAGGTGTTAATGTTACAAAAGCATTATTTAAGCAGGTATATTTTGGTGTATTAGCTTTCTTATTATAAAAGATCTCTATTGGGACATGGAGAAAAATAATCTAAAGGAAGAAAAAAAGACTGAATCTTTCTCAAGGCCTGCATATGTGAAAAAGGATGGTACGGACAGAACGGAGAATGTGAACGAAATATTGTTTTGAAGTCATCTTTTCAGAACAGGAAGGTATCTGGAAAGCTCGACCCGAGGCATCCGTAAGGTGATTTTGTATCAAATCCTGTACATTATAATGATATTTCATAATGATCTGTAAATATATATTGTGTAATGACTGTCAGGAATAACAATATGTATCTAAATTAAATTATTAAAGCTGAATTCTTATTCTTTCTCTTTTTGTGGAGGAAAGCAAGATGTAATGGCTGAAGTGGGGGGGGAGCAGGAAAGAATATAGATATTTGCATTTGAGATGGAGTATGGGTGCTGAGTCAACGTGTAAGGCAATTAAAAGTGGAACTCTGTTGTGGTGGTCAGAAATATAGTTAAGCGAAAAACAAAAATATCCGTGCATAAATCTACTCAAGTATTAAATACAGTGTCGTAACTTCACTGCATGTTGAGCAAATGATCGACCGGGCGAAAGAGAAAAATAGGGGAATAAGAACACTGAGATGTTAATGAGAAAACGGGGCTTTAAATAACATTTTCACACTCAATTTCTATGACTGTTAAATGCAGCTATATTTGTATTTACAATGAAATTACTCCGGCCTCGGTGGTACAGTATACCAGCTAATTTATCTTATAGATTTAACAATCCAGTCCACAGTGTCTTCGCTAGCGTTACCCCAAGAGCTTCGCACTAACAAAAAAGAAAAATCTATCATACCAAAATGTCCTGCTACTGTAGCTCTCTTCTAATAATGTTATCTAGCCGTCATTGGCGTGTTATGAGCAGGACTGAGTTATGCATCTCAATAGATAATAGTTCTGGTGTGAACTTAGCTAACACGAGCAATTTTGTAGTTAGCAAGCAGCCAAATCTTCACTTGACTTGCTTCAAAATGCTAATGTAGATATACAGTGTTATATCCCCCCCCCAAAAGTAAACGACACATTTCTTAATGCAAGAGTGATCCTTATTAGGATTAGTGTTTGGACCACTAATCAGCTAACAGCCAGTGAAAACTACTGTAGTTCTTCCAAAACCCATTATTGTCATGCCTGCTAAAATCGGTTCTTTCGTTCGTCTTTGAAAATGTTCTTGTATTAGTAGCCTGCACGTGCACCCAGCAGCCGCTTTATTAGGAACACCTGTACACCTGCTCGTTCATGCCGTTATCCAATCATGTGTAAGCAGCACAATGCATAAAATCATCAAGATTTAAGCGTCAGTTAATGTTCACGGGAAACATAATCGGGGGGAAATGTGATTTCAGTGACTTTGATTATCACACCGTTCCCTGGTTGTTTGTGCCAGATGGGCTTGTTTAAGTATTCCGGAAACTGCTGATCTTCTGGGATTTTCACGTAACAACAGGCTGAAACTAGACACAAAGTTTTTTTTTTCAATCTTCAGCTTCCACTGTAGCCTGTGATCCCTCTTCTTGGCTGACAGGAGTGAAATCCGACGTGGTTTTCTGCTGTGGTAGCCCATCCACCAAAAGATTTGTTGTGTTGTGTGTCCTGAGATGCTTTTCTGCTCACCGTGGTTGAAATGAGTGTTTATTTAAATTAGTCACTGTCAGCTCTGAACCAGTGTGGACATTGTCATTGTCCTCCGACCTCTCTCAACAAGGAATTATAATAACAGAACTGTCGCTCACTGGATGTGTTTTATTTTTTCACACCATTCTGTGTAAAATCTGGACTGTACGGTATATAAAAATTTGTGAAGATCAGCAGTTTCTTAAATACTCAGGCCAGCCCATCTGGCACCAACAACCATGAGACGGTCAAAGTCTCTGACACTTTTCCCCATCTCATTCGGATGTTTGACGTGAACGTAAGCTTAAATTCCTGTCCTGTATCTGCATGATTTATTCATTGCACTACATGATTGGCTGAGTCCTTTTGCACATGGAAAGGTGTTTCTAATAAAGTAACAAATAAACTATTCCTATTACAGGAAACTGTGCACACACATTTACACCTTGGGACGATTTAAAGTCACCAACTGACCTGTGAAAACCCACATAGAAACAGAAACCAGGCACAAATCTATACAGACAGTAAACCAAGTTCCTGATTGAACCGGGGATGCTGGAGCTGTGAGGTGGCAATGCTACCGGCTGTTCACTGTGCCACCCACACTGCTTTAAGCAGATTCAAAGTATAATGTATACTCAGTTCATTTTAATTATAGCCACAGCCCACATATGTACAGTGCATAGACTATATCTTAAAGACATATCTTCGTATTTGTCTTACAAAACAGATCATTAATGTCCGCAAAGGTCCAACCACCAACTGGTAGCTGTCAGTCGGAAGCAAACCATGCAGACCTGGTGACTCTCAGGCAGAATATCTCAATATTTAAAACTTCATTATTATTCCTAATAAAATGCACACTTAAAATGCATTTAAAAAAAAAAAAAAAAAAAGTTGGCTGATTCAAGTTTCAACTAATCAAGGACTGTGATTTGAAAATAAATTGTATGCATAATTTGATTATGGTCAGTACATAAAGTAAAAATGCACAGACATTAAATCGACTGAATTTCTCGCCAGTTAACTTTATAGAGTTTTATATAACTTTATATAGGTTACATTCTGGAAATATAATTACATTACAAGGACTCTTTTCCTAAACTATACTATAATAATACATGAAGCAGTTGCAATTATGCTTAATTATACTTTAGTACTGAAATGCAATTTTATATTTTTCATTTTATTTAATTTTTTTTTATATTTTTCACCTCTTTGTATCAGCATTGTGATCGGAGTCATTCTAAGTTGATGAATGCTATCACACTAGCTGTTTTTGATAAGTGTCTGCCAAATACCAAAATTATAAATGCGTAGCCTACAGTTTGTCATCTCACATACACATAATATCTTCCGTCTTTGATCCTAGTATAATGTGCATTTTTTTTTTGTCATTTAATTCAACAAGGAAATCTTATATTAATAAGAATCTTAATAATCTTATATCATATATTCCATATTCATATATTCCATGTAGCATGCAGCTCATGAAAATCAGATATCCTTTATCTCAGATTATTAGAATATTTATTAAGATCAATCAAAAAATTATTCACATAAGAGGAATGTCCTATGTCTAAAAAATATTTACATTTATACAGTCAATATAAGGTTGGGCTCCTTTACTGCATCAGTGCACTGTGGCATGGAGTCAGTCAGCTTGTGGCACTGCCGTGGTGCTGTTGGAGCCTAGGTTACTTTGATAGCGGCCTTTAGCTCGTCTGTATTTTTGGGTCAGGTGTTTCTCTTGACAATATACCTCATTTGGTAGTAGTTTTGGGCAAGTCCTGCTTGAAAAGGAAATCGGCATCTCCAAGAAGCTTGTCAGCAGATGGAAGTGCTCTGAAATCTCCTGGTAGATGCTGCTTTGACTTTGGACTTGATAAATCACAGTGGACCAACAGTAGCAGATGACATGGCACCCCAAATCATCACAGGCTGCAGAAACTTCACACTGGACTTCAAGCACCTTGGACTCACCACTCTTCCTCCAGACTCTAGAGCCTTGATTTCCAAATAAAATGCAAAATTTACTTTCATCTGGACAGACGACTTTGGACCACTAAGCAACAGTCCAGTTGGTTTTCTCCTTAGCCCAGGTAAGACGCTTCTCGTGTCATCTCTGGTTCAGGAGTGGCTTGATTTTAGGAATGCCACAGCTGTAGCCTCTTTCCTGAAGATGTCTGTGTTCGGTGGCTCTTGATGCTCTTACTGTACACCAGCTTCAGTCCACTCATTGTGTAACTCTCCCAAGTTATTGATTCGACTTTTCTTGACAACCCTCCCGAGGCTGCAGTAATCCCTCTTTCTTTTGCACTTTTTCCTACCAGATGTTTCCCTTCCAGTAAACATCCTTTTATTGCCCCTATTAGTATGACTTTGACAACATTCAAATTGTGATGACTAGATTGCTGGGTCAGAGCATCTCCAAAATGGCATACCTTGTGAGGTGTTCCCAGTAGGCAGTACCTGTTATCTACCAAAATTATTCCATGGAACCTGCCACACGGTCAGGTTCAGGATCTTGCCTATTACTGCACTCTCCTGTCCAAATTCTTATCTGGAGTGACTTCTGCTATGACTGACTTCTACAAGGAAAAGCAGGAAACTACTGTCTTTCTATCACTCACAGAACAACCTCAAAGATCCTAACCAGTCTGACTTCAAAGCAGCATATGCCACAGAGACTGCCCTTCTGGCTGTCACTGAGAAGCACCGGGCTGCTAGATCTGCCAAATTGTCATTGGTGCTCATCCTTCTTGACCTTTCAACCACAAGACTCTCTTGTCCATCCTTATCAGCCTTGGAATTTGTCTCACAGTATGATTTGCTTCCTACATGGAAGGATGGTCACATCAGGTCATATTGCTTCATTTCCGCCTTTTTTTCCTCTATCTCTTGGTGAGGACATATCCTCACATGGGTTCTCATACCACTGCTATATAGATGACACTCAACTCATCCTCTCCTTCCTGCCATCAGACACTCATGTTTCTGCTCAGATCTCAGCATGACTGGCAGACATCTCATCAGTTGAAATCCCAGCGAAACTGAACTGCTGTTCATCAAAGTTAATCCATTCCCATGTCAGGATATTGTGATCTCCTATACAACTCTGTGATCTCACTTTTGGTCATTGCGTGCACCTTTGGGATAATTATGGACAATCAATTGTCCTTTTCCTCTCACACTGTAACTGACTATTGCTATGCTCTCTCCGCTGGCTTTCTTTAGCTGCCTGCATTCAATTTAAAACACTGATGCTTACCTACAAAGCTAAAAACAGACCGGCGCCAACTTACCTCAAAATCATTATCACACCCCACACTGCACCATGTTCCCTCCAATACACTAGCAATGCCCGACTGGTCCCACCATCTCTCGGAGTACAAAGGAAGGCATGCATCTAGACACTTCTCTGTTCTGGAACCTTGGTGGAATTTATTTCCCAAGATGTCTGAATAGCTGAGTCGCAGGTTGTCTAAAAATGATGTCTAAAGACCTTCCTCTGCCTCAAGTAATTAAGCTAGCACCTTTATTTAAAAAAAAAACAAAAACACTATCTGTGTGCTTTTCTTATTATATAACCTTCTCAGCAGAGTTTTAGGACTGACGGTATACTTAGACTATGACCTAGTGAATAGGATATATTTATTAATAGAGACTTTAAAGCAATCCTGTAAGGTGCTCTGGATAAGGGCATCTGCCAAATGTCATAAATGTAAATGTAATGGTGCCAGTGGGGAGACTAGCCCGTCTGGTCTGATCCAACAGAAGAGCTATTGTATCACAAACTGCCAAAAAGATTAATGCTAGCTATGATAGAAAGATGTCGAAATATACAGTGTATTTCAGCTTGCTGTGTATGGGGCTACGTGGCTGCGGAGTCAGAGTGCCCAGCCAATGCTGACTCCTGTCCACCACCAAAACCGCATGCAATAGGCAAATGAGCATCAAAACTGGTCCATGGAACAATGGGAGATGGTGGCCAGGTCTGATGAATCATGTTTTCTTTTATGTCATGTGGATGGCAGGGTGCATGCATGTCGCTTACCTGGGAACGAGATGGCACCAGGATGCACTATGGGAAGAAGGCAAGCCAGCAGAGGCAGTGTGATGCTGGGAATTCTTGGATCATGGCATTCATGTGGATGTTACTTTGACAAGTACCACCTTCATAAACGTCGTCGCGGACGAAGTACACCCCTTCTGTATTGACTGGATCTCCAGATTCCTCAGATCTCAATTAAATTAAGTATCTGTGGGATGTTCTGGACAGTCAAATCTGATTTAACTTAATCTGATCGCAACTTACAGTACAGGATTTAAAGGATCTGTTGCTTAATAACATAATTCAGGTCAATTCAATGTTATTTGTATAGCGCTTTTAACAATGGACATTGTCACAAAGCAGCTTTACAGAAATCTATAAATTCTGCTTATGAATGGCATAATGACAACACACCTTCAGAGAACTTGTGGAATTCGTGCCTTGACAGATCAGAGCCATTTTTGTGGCACGAGTTGGACCTACATGACATTAGGCGAGTGGTGTTAATGTTATGGCTGATCGGGGTAAGTATGACACTTTTTTACTGTGGTTTTGTAAAAGTAATGTCTTGTGCCGCATATTTGTTGTCCATTTTTCATTTGAAAAAGGAGGTATGATATTATGTAGCACAGGTGAGTATGAGTCAGAGAGAACGTGTACAGTGCTGCCTATGAAGGATTTTTTTTTTTTTTTTTTTTTTTTTTAAATTTTATCTTGGTTTTATGGCTGGCTGAGTTTTGGATAATACTGACAAAACTCGTGAATATATAATGGATGAAAAGGCAACACATCCTCTCCTGTTTAGGGAAAAAGTGAGTTCTCCAGTCAGCCACAGGGGACATAAAGGCAGAAAGGCACGAATAGTCCTCTACACTGAAAGAATGGCCCTGTAGGCTGGAAGGGTCAAAACATGAAAGACGTAGAAATAAAAGATGCATTTCTTTCTCTCTCTCTCTCTCTCTCTCTCTCTCTCTCTCTCCCCCCAAAAAAACACACTCTCACACTGTTTTGCCCTTTACTGCGGTATAGGTTTCCTGATACCATGAGCTACCCAGCAAGTCCAGTTTCTGAAATTGTACGACCTTTGCTGCTTTGTTAAAAAAAAAAAAAAAAAAAAGCTGTTTTGCAATTTCTGTGAAATCAACAGTTGCTTCTAGCTGAGGTGAAGTCCAGCAAGTCTAAAGAGCCATTTTATGTCTCTGACGGCTGAGAAAGCCCATAGGTGTTAAAATGTTAATTGGATTTTTTTTTTAATTTATTTATTTTTTTTATTGAAGGGCTTCGGAGAACTGCATTTCAGCTGGAGCAAAACATTTCAGTAATGTGTGGTAAAAATTGCATTCAGATTTTATTTCCCCCGCTCGTGATCTCCAAAACCAAACTCGGTTCTACAGCCGAAAGAGCGTGAAGGTTAAAAAAAAAAAAAAAATCACAATATCAATTGCAGTTGAAAAGAAAAATAAATCTCTGTCAGAATAAAAGAGTGAAATGGGCATCTCTATGAGCTTGATGGTTTGATGGACGCCTTGAATCATGTCCAAGCTGAGAAATGAGTCTGTTTCACAGGGAACCAGAGAAGAGCTGTGGTACTCAAGACCAGGCATGAGATTTTAAAAATTTGAACTTTGTAATGTTCTCGTTACGGTACAAAAATGTTAATATGTTAACCACAAGACATATTATACAAAAAAAAAGACAAACAAAAGTCATACAGCGCCTATACAATTTTTTTTTTATCCTTTTATGTTCAGAATAATGTAGCACAAGCACGCACTTGTACTTTACAGCTGTATCTGGTTTCAGAAAGCTGCAGGAGCCAAAACAAATCCTAGCAATCAATGCATTTTATTTACCTGCTGTGCGCTTAAATCAAAGAAAATGAGCTTTCCTTGCTCATGAGCGTGTTTTTCTATTTTTTTTTTTTTTTTTTTTAATTGATAATAATACTAAACAGGAATAAACAGTGCCTGGACACACTGTTATAGGAAAATGATCAATGTCAGGGTGGAGTTATCCATTTATATTTAATGTTGTGGAACATCCATAAAGCAAATGAGATCCTGTTAACACATATGATATTGCGGCTATGAACAGACGTTCCATCACTGGCCTCTTTTCTTTTTCACTCTCCTGAAGCAAATTAGACCAAATAGAACGTAGTTTGTCATATTATTATTATTATTATTATTGAGAAACCGCAAAGGTTAAAATGCTCTGTCTTGAAGACTGTGCTATGGGAGAAAAATCTACCGACTGGAACAATGGACACTCCTTCCACAAATATTATGTAAACCTCTCCTTAATTTAAAATGTGGAGCATTGGCCATACAAATCACTGTGAATTAGCTGTTCCTTTAGAAAAAAAAAAGGCATTAGATCAAGCGCATTAATATAAATATGGCCATTTCAATTACAACCAGCACTACTGTCAAAACTACCGCTGTAATAGATGATTACTCAACACCTTCTGACCAAACAGGATCGAAAAATCAACTGCACTGTTGTATTAAACCGAGTAGTAGATCATACTGGAAAACATGTCAAATACAATCCAATACCACCCAAGCATTTCAAGCTGATATCAATATACGGTATGGGATTGGTGCACAGGTGGGAAACACCAATCAATCAGTAACTTTCAGTAACCACTTTATCCTGCATGATGTTGGAATACATCACACGATACGTACACATTTGTGCAACAAAAAAGGGCTCGATCGAGTGCTCTTCAGCTCTTCAGTTCGTTGCTCTGGGGAACTGTTAAAGATTTTACGTAGAACACTCCAACGGGGTTTCCATTTCGTTTCAAGTAGAACCCCTTTTAGAAAGTTCAAACCGTTAACCAACAGCCACAAGGAACTCGAGCAGATCATGAGACGCACCTATAAACTTCAAAGCATTTCCCTTTCCCCTTTCTGAGATAACTCTGACACACTTTCAAATGGATGAAGAAGGGCGAGGAAGAGAGAAGTCATCCGACATCACACTGCGCTTCACGGTGTCAAGCAGATCCTTCTGTCTCTTCTGCATTCTGCATTAGTGCCAGTATGTAAGAGAGGCATGGAGAAGAGAAAATTTGCTTTCTGATCACTAATTTCGCTACGGAAATGAAAGGCTAACTGGATTTTGTATTAGGTAGCTATGAAGTTCCGCCTAGGACCTTTTTGGTCCTGATTGTCTAGATCAGTGGATCATTTGGTACCAGGCCGCAAAGAAAAATTTCGTGGTTAAAATTATGGTTATTTTTCTTTCGTTAGTCTTCCGGATCTTATTTTGAAAAGCGAATGTTTCCGCACTTGACTCTGTCACGCCATTTCACGCATCAGCGTCACAAGCTAACCCTTGAAATAGATAAGCCAAAAGCGAAATTCACTGGAGAGCTTTTTCAGGAAGGAACGAGCAGACGATGGGACAGCAGAAGGGTCACAGACTGAGAGCAAAAAGAAAACTGCATTTAAATGAAAATACCAAGTTACTATACCAAGTTACGGGTTCATCGCAACAGCTGATACACAAGCTCCACACCCGCTATGCGAACCCCCGTGCCTCTACCCGCTCCACGGAAACAAATTTCATGCATGAAACCGTTGGGGACTGCTGGTCTAGATGTTGGTGGATTTGTTTTTTTTTTAATCTTACATTCACACTACCAAGTGACAAGTCACTCGTTTTGCTTTATATTTTGTCTCTTGTGTAGCTTCCGAATTTTTATTTATTTATTTATTTATTTTTTTAGTTACAATCAGAAATGGTAGGAACTTCCAAAGCTAACTAATTAAAGCACAAACTAAATATTGCGCTAATCAGTGTGCAATTTGAATATATGTTAGGTACAATAATGGACTAGTTTTATGGCATATTAGAAAAGGAATATAAATGAAATAGCTCTTTACACTCACCAGAGGCACCAAGATTACCAGCTACTTCCTTCCAACAGGAAGCATATGACGGGATAAAAGGAAACCATGGTTGAAAGTGTTTCTTACATTTTCATGCATCAAATGGTAAATTGGAACTAAGTAGGAACTAAAGTTGTTAGTAGGGAATTGAAAGAAAGCCTGGACGACACACACCATAGTGTTTGATCAGGAATCATTTAAGAAAAATCACCCGGAACTTTCACTTTACCGTGTCATAGAATAGTGAAATGATGGTTCTGTGTCACACATGAATACAGAAAGTTAAAAGTTGCCCGTTGCTTGCTAGAAGAAAGGCAAGGTTACATAGTCTAGGCCACGTCAGATATTTAGCAGATATTTTAACGAATTTTAAAAATGTTATATCTGAAGCTGCAAAAAATAAATAAGATGTTATACTAATTTGATTGTTCAATTATATTTACTATAACAGCACTGGGACGTTTCATAATGTGCATCACGCCGCTCGACCGTGTTCTCCGTGTAAAGTTCCACTTCCTAGTTTGAAACAATTTCTATGGTAGTGTTAATGACATCACCGGCTGACTGATTTTCAGGAATGTAACTTTTGACTTCAAATATGAAAGGTGAAAAGGACGAAGGGAAGCAATGGTCACTGGAAGCACCTTTAATGGACAGGTCAAGCTACTGATCTAGCTACTGTAGCTAGCTAGTCAAAGTAAGTGTGCTTTCTTTTCTTATTTCTCCTGAAAGTAATAGCACCCTCTCAATTGTTCCATTATATTGAATATCAGCATGGCTGTGATTATCTAGGGCACTCTCCCTGCAGGCTCGTGCCTATGGCCAAATCACAGACTTGCCGATTTTCAGTATAAATTCAGCCGTGCTCATGTGATATTGTGTAAATATGTATTAACCATAACTTGTGGAAAATGAGTGACAGTTACTGCTTTTTGCATATGCGTGTGTGTGTGTGTGTGCGTGTGTGTGTGTGCTGGGTGTGGAGGGTTGGAGTGAGTTCTGCTTTAACATCTGCTCCATCCTCCTGTTGTGAGGAGAAGTCCAGCCATCTTGTGATGATTTGGCTGTGTACTCCACTGCTGTGACTCTGCTGTCAGCTTGGCGCTCCAAACACATGGTGCTCTGCAGGCACAGGTGAGCAAGTCCCGCTCCTGAAATGGGTTTCAGTCAGGTGTGTGTGTGTGTGTGTGTGTGTGTGTGTGAGTGTGTGAGTGTGTGTGCGTGCGTGCGCTTCTGTGTGCATGAAGGTAGAAA
>JAOVYU010000013.1:2955230-2973693 GCA_025674565.1 Synodontis membranacea | reverse complement strand
GATGTCTAAGTGACCCTAAACTTTTGAACGGTAGTGTGATTATTAGTATTGGTATCACTGTTTGCAAAAGCAGAAAACATGTATTTGATCTGGGGAAAAAAAAATATTTATACATATTGAAATATTAATTAAAATTATTACTTTAATCATTAATTAAATAGTATATAATATGCACATTATACAGCACATCATATACATATGGGTCATTTTTTTTTTTCACCCTCTGCAGGCCATGAGACCAAGTCCATGCTAAACAATGACAAGCCTAGGTACAAGCGTAGCAAGCTTGAGAGAAAGATGAACAAGGACGTGCTCCTCTGCGTGCTTCTGCTTTTCTGTATGTGTCTCATAGGCGCCACGGGTAAGTGAGAAGGAGGAGACCCTCTGTTCAAACACGCTGTACATATAGATCACTAGCTTGTTTGGATTGTGTCTGACTGAATGTAAAATATATATATATGTATCACTTAATTCAGATATTACAAAGTGGTGCCGTGTTGTTACTCGGAAGCCACAGTTGATATTATATTTCAATCTTGCTTGAGCTTTCACAGCATGACAGATGATCCCACAGCAGATGTAGATAGAGGGAGCTGTTATGACCTTGTAGAGAATCTGCCTTTTTTCCCTCCTTATATAAAGCCAAAGTTAGAGAAAACTACTCAGAATAAATTCACACATGAGAAAGTCTCTTAAGAAGGCAAAAGATTTATCACTCTCAATTCCTCATTTTCTCTTTTGTTCTCATAGGTCATATCTATTGGTTGGAGACTTTCCCTAGTATCCCACTCTACTTTATCCCAGAAAGTGATGGGAGTTATATACTTCCACTGCGGGCAGGGATCTACATGTTCTTTACAATGATTATCCTACTGCAGGTATAGGATGTAATACTGTATCTGAAATGTTTTAGAATATAAGTTACATCACACACTCAGACACAAACGCAGCTGTCTTTTCTAACTTCTGAATGCCTCATTCAATTGATACATGGGAACTAATGGCCTGGACCCATTTGAGTCAACAGTGACAAATAAAAATAACTGCTCTATTAAAAAAGTACAGATATTGTTTTAAATAGTTTCAATGTGTAAAATTTGCTCTCCAGGCTGTCATTTTTCACTCCAGACAGCTACCACTATAGCACCAGTAAACTCTCAATGGTGGGGCGGTGGGGGGGGGGGGGGAGCATGGCATGCTATCAATCAAAACCGTTTTTTGTACACAATGATATTTATTTATACTTCTGTGCACACACAACACACAAAATCCATCAGCTGTTACAGCCGCACTGGGCTAAGCAGTCACAAAGCAAATTAAAAGAATCATCTGCGTGTCCAGGTGATGATCCCAATTTCACTCTACCTGTCCATTGAGCTGGTGAAGATTGGCCAGGTGTTCTTCATTACTCAAGACTTGGACCTGTATGATGAGGAGAAGAACTCTCGGGTCCAGTGTCGTGCTCTTAATATCACTGAAGACCTGGGTCAGATCCAATATGTCTTCTCAGACAAGACAGGTACTCTGACTGAGAACAAAATGGTTTTCCGTCGCTGCACTATAACTGGAACTGAATTCCCCCATGAGGATAATGGTGAGTTTAGAGCAACTCCAGTTGTCCTGGGGTGGGATCCCAGAAATGCAACAACATAGTTTATACTGTAATCACCTCCTCTGGTTGATAATGTGGTTCTTGTTGGTTTTTTGCAGCAAAACGATTGGCCATTCTTGCAGGGGAGACAGATCAAGATGATGAAGTTATATACCAACAGAGCACACAGCCTTATCTATTTTCTCTGGAGGAGGTCCTGGAAGGCCCAGAAGGAGGCGGAGTGAACTCCAACACTTTTGCCAGGAGCAGATTACACAGGCCAAGGTTCATAGCAGGAACCCCTGGAAGGCTCGCTTTCAGCAGCCCACTGGTGAGATCTTCTGGCAGTACTTCTGAGTTTGAATTGGATTGCTCTTTCCCCCCAGACAGTGTGGCATTGTTACATAACTGAATCCTGAACAATCCATATCGTGGTCAAGTATCTGTATTTGTTTTCCTGTATTTGTACCAGGAAATGTAGCAGTTCTGTCTAGCTTGTGAGGTACTGGTGTCATTTTCTGCATGATGCCTACAGTAAACAATGCCAATAGTAACAGGAGCACCAATGGAGGAGCTTCAACATCTGAAGTACCTGAATTCAAAAATGTTTGCATGCACAGAGACAGCAAGATTTAGAGAGGAAGCTTAAAGCTGGACATCATACTGTGTGCTAATGTTATCATAATACTACTAAAGATTTCTGATGATTGCTTGTTAGAAAAGCAATTTAGCTAGTTCCGAAATGACTGTTGTCTATTGTTCTCTTCATCCATATGTCCCTTAATGACCTTAAATGTGTGTTCGGGCATAGCAGTGTCCTGTTTTGGTATGCTTGAAAGGTGGTAACACTACAGGGCTGACCTGGCAACATTATTATCTGGCATAACTATTATCAAAGAATTCTGCCATTACTGCCTGCAAGAAAACCAATTTTATTTAGATATTGTTGCTCCAAAAAATGGATGTTGTTTGTAGTCCTGTGTTCATGGGAAACGGAGTTCGGCGTGGTGATAGTGAGATCCGAGAGAGGTGTAGCTGGTGTGGACATGACAATATGTCCCTGTTAGTTCTCGGGTAACCACATTCTGAATAGACTCTTAAGTAGGAGCTTGCAATCAGAAATAACAACAAAATTTGCGACTTAAAATTTTATCTAGTCACTGTTGTTCCAAAATGGTGGTTGTTGAGATGGAAACAACTAATGAGTGCGTACTCAAAAGTTTAAACTGCACTGTACATGCCATACCTTTAAGATCCAATTATGTTCCTTAAATGAGTTTTAAACATTCACATTCCCAGATAACTAAGACTGAAGTATTCTCTATTTCAACTCCTGCAACACAATAGTTTGTTGAACAGTATATCGCGTTGTCCTCTAGTTAATAACTATTACACATTGTGTGTTTTTTTTTTTTTTTTTTTAATTCATTTAATTTATCTACAATACAATTCTGCAGAAATTGCCACCATGCATCACAACGTACATCATGTTCAAAAGATTAATTTATGTTTAGGAAAAAAATCAAACCCCCCAAAAATTGACAGTTTGTACACCCCCACATTTTTGAATACCTTGGTCAGCAGAACCATAAACCTGTCTGCTTGGTGGTCAGATCTTTCCCCAGTGATGCGTGGCAAGGTGCTGAATCAATAACACTATTATTTCAGCAGATTTAGTAGGGGTACCCTGTGGATAGGATCTGCAGTGAGCTGTGGTTATATGAGAGTTAGTGACAGGTGCAGATGAGATGAGGTGAGATGGCATCAAATAGGAGCGAACAGACCGCCAGTGTCTCGTCCCTGTAAGTGGACAGATCCAGCACGCAGATGGCCAGCCAGCTTGGTGTGAGAAAGAAACGGAGGGATGCTGGCTCCATTGCTCTTGATGTCTGTGTGCTGACATATGGGCCTGCTGAGGTGTATTAAACATGGCCTACTGCTATCCCATAGCCCACCATTCTTTCCCACAGCTTCCTCAATCCCAAAGCACCTTCCCCTCATTCCGTTTTACTATATCCACCATGGGGATGCATATGACACAATGCTTTGGGTGGGTGATGTCAGCGTGGGTATGTGTTCTGCCATGGCTCACCACTAATGATTTTGGCTTGTTGTTTTGGTTGAACAGGAAACTGAGGTGCTTCCAGACCAAACATTGCTCCAGCTCGTAGAAGACGCTGAGTGTGGGAGGAAAAATGCGAACTACCTGGAGTTCTTCTTGGCTTTAGCCATCTGCAACACTGTAGTGGTTTCGACAAAAGCGGCCCAGAGACAAAGGGTAAGAGAAGTGCTCATGTTAACCTTGCCTCTACTGCGAAGGACAGCACTATGGTTTCATTTACTGAGTCACAGCACAACAATGTCAAAATAATAGCACTAATAGTGCACCATGCACAGTGACTCCTCCTGAAAACAGAGTATACGTGCCCCCCAGATATTATTATAGCCTGTATGACTAATCCTACTCTACCTGCTTCGAAAACAGCTCACTGATGCTATAAAAAATGAGGATATTTAAGTGCATACAAGCAGCAATAGATCTGTTCTTGTTCTATACTATTAGAACGTTCTCCTCTTAGGCCAGAGGTCATTCCTTGTTTACAAGCTCATTCTTATGCTGTGTGAATATAAGAGAGTGGTTTGAGGAAGGTATTTTTCACAAGTGATCTTGAAAAAAAAAACCCACGTCAAATCACTACACAAAGTGTACATAGTTTTCCTCAGACCTTAATAAGATTCAAAGAGGGATCCAGGCAGGGTCCAATTAAATTTGATTAGCAATGGTAACGAAAGCTAGTTTTGCCATGGGAGAGGCTGAGAAGCCATATTTGAACATCAGTGACAATGACTGATTTGAGTAATGTGTTAAAAATTTAAATATCAACTGGTTCCCAGCTTGAAGAGCCCCACTGGTGACATCCTTACTTAATGAAAATGAAGTGTGCTTCATTAGTGCATGAGAAAGAGATCATTAGGTCATGGTCGCTACTTAGTTGCATGAGGGAATAAGATTATTTAAGATGTGGTCACTACTTAATAATGTGATGGAAAGATATTTAAATTGTGGTCATTATTTAGTAAAGCAATAACAAAGAGAACAATATAATGAAGTTATGGTTAGTATTTAATAATGCAAAGGGAATGAAAAGTTGTGGTCATGAACGAGATATTACTGTGGTCTAATGAAGGAGATATACTGTACAGTAGTTAGGATAAAATCTCTATTGAAACTCCAATTAAATGAACTTTCTGCAAAAGCATTTTACAAATTTAAGTCATATTCTTATTGAAGACTTTATTTTCCTTGCACGATTTTTATAATTGTTAAAATGAGCTTACTCCATATTAAAGAACAGCAGACTAGATTCCTTTAATTAATTAATGTAATAAATCATGTATTTTAACTAGTCCTGGCAAATTATAGAACTTAAATAGGAATGGTGATTGTTTTACATTATAGTTAAATTTAAAAAAAAAAAAGAAAGAAAGAAAGAAAGAAAAAAAAGAAAAAAGAAAATAGTTGAATGAACATTGTATTCTAGGAGAGAAAACAATTATGTCCAATAATGAAAATGTACATGTAAACTTTATTGGTGTGGACGTCTTAACTAAACCAGATGACAGATAGCTTCCTTCTGTGGTTACCATAAAATACTCCAATGTGGGGCCACAGCACAGTGATCATGTCCTATTAACATGTGACCTCCCTTAATTATCTCATTCCCACATATTACTGTCATGGCCATGACTTAGTTAACTCCTTCTTATGTTATAATTATCTTATTTTCATGTCTTACTAAGTCATGGCCATGTATTACACTCTTATTCCCACACATTAATAAATAGTGGCCACGTGTTATTATTTTTTATCAAGTATGGCTTTCACCATTTTTAATCCATATAAATCACCACCATCAAATTTAAATCTTTTTTTTTAATTATTATTTTATTCATCCTTGCCAGATCGTTTCAGAACGCAAATGTGATTTTTATCTTTCAGGCTAAAGTGCAACGTAGCTATTCTCACGCCAGCAGTTCACTTGATTGTGTAGAGAGCCTGTTGAGTCGAGTCACGTCTTTTGGAAAGCTGATCATAGGCAAGAGAAGCACTTCCTCTGAGCCTGTACCCCTGAGCCCCATGGAATCTCCTGTCCATGATGTCCCCAGTTTTTATGCTTCTATGGAGAGTCATAACGAAGGCATGGCCAGTTGGGGGTGCGACCGGACAGGAATCAATGTCTCTGTGATACAGGATGTATGCTATGAGGCCCAGAGTCCAGATGAAGCAGCTCTGGTGCACGCAGCCAAGGCTTACGGATTTACCTTAAAGGAACGGACACCCGATCATGTAACTGTCCAGCTGCCCCAAGGAACGCTGCTGAAATTTGACGTTCTGGATGTTTTGGCCTTTAACTCAACCCGGCGGAGGATGTCCATAATAGTGCGTCACCCTGTAACCAAAGAGATTGTAATGTATACAAAGGGCGCAGACTCTGGTATTATGGAGCGACTGCAGAATTCATTCAAAGGTAAAAAATCCAAAGGGAGCTTCTGTCTGCCATCTGTAATCATTGTATGGTCGACAAAGAAACCAAAACAACACCATTCTTTCTTGCTTTAATTCATCTAGACAAACCACACCAGAAAGCTCAGAGTAGAAATATTGCACATAAGACTCAAAAGGACCTTGACATGTATGCCAGAGATGGTTTACGGACCTTGTGTTTCACAAGAAAGGTAACGTACACCATTACTTCATTTGTAATTGTCCAAATACAGATTTCAGTGCTTGTACAGTATGTGTTATCGCCTACTCTTTTTTTTTTTTTTTTTTTTAACCCACTCAAGTTCCTTATTCAAGAGGTTCTCGTCCCATTTGTATCTTGACTAGGTTATCATATCTTGAAATTTTCAAACCATTACACTCCTAGTATTAAGCAGTTTCAGACAAGATCTTCAAGACATTGTCTCTGCTTTTCAATATCGTTCATTTTATTTCTCATCCAATCTCTCACTAATGTTTTTTTTTTTTTTTAAGGTTGTAAGTGAGCAGGAATACAATGACTGGTTAGTTATGAGAAAGGAAGCCATGTCAGCCATCGAGCAGAAAGAAGAGCTACTCATGGACACTGCAGAGTGCATGGAAAATAACCTCACACTGCTGGGTAAATTGGAAAATAACCATAATATTTAAATCAATAGTAAATACTTTCCTTAGATCAGTTATAAAATATAATGGTGACGGAAGTACTGTTTGGTATCAAGTGAGGATGGACCATATGATTCATTTATCCTTTGATCCATATGATTAGGGATTTGGATATAGCCAAACTAAAGTCATTACTTAAAAGATATTCACAACTGTGCAAATTAAGCTTGCTAAACGTGAAATACATTTGCAAACAGGGGCCACCGGAATTGAGGACCGCCTGCAAGAAAATGTTCCAGAAACCATCCAGGCCTTGAGAGAGGCAGGAATGAAAGTATGGGTCCTGACTGGGGACAAACTTGAGACAGCTGTCAACATTGCCTACTCCTGCAAGCTACTGGACCAGAATGACCTGGTGTTCACATTTAAAATGGCAAACAAGGTGTTAAACTCAATACCCATTTGATCCCAGTCCTGTCTGCATTGATTGAGCATTAATGCATGTTAGGATGCTCAATGCAGTCATGTTTTAGATAGTGTAAGAGTGCTTTTAAGCCTCTGAGTGTGCCATCATCCATCCTGTTAGTCTGTAGGCAACCAGGGTATATCACTCCCTCAGAGAGAGGCATAGACAAAAAAAAAATGGTTCTGTGTGCTGGAAATGGAAGTCCTGGAAGAGGGGTTGTATTGAATATAACTGCGGCAGGTGACGCATTTCGTCACTTTCAGCCCCCAGGGCTTGAGCTCCATGAAATCCACCATCGAACATTTACGACATTGCCTCAGACAAGGCAGGGATTTGACAGGCATACTGCTTCTTTATGCATTTGTCTCTGTCCCCAAGCGCTATTTTGAGCGAGTAGGTCGGAAGTAAATTTTCAAATGTGAAAGGCTTGTTTGACTGCGTTGTAATCCTATTTCTACAGCGCTGAGGAGGAGAGGAGAATGCTTCCTTCACACAGAATCTTATTCTGCTTCTGCTATATTTGATTAGTGGGGTGCCGCAGCTAGGCTTTGAGTGAGCAATAAACAAGAAAAGAAGTAACATTGACACAGTATCTAATGAGTATTATGTTTTACTGGATCACTATTGCCTAAAATGCCAAAGACTAAAAACTATTGTGGGTTTGGTTAAAAATTAATTAGAATGAAATTTGGGCTATGCAATGCAAGTTTCATCATCTGCATATTCTCCCAAATCCAAATGTACTTAGGCTGCTGCACTGGATCTAGTTAAATGACAATGTAATAGAATAAAACAGAGATACCCCTTCCATTCCAAAAATAATAAACAAACAAACAAACAAACAAACAAATAAAAAAGTATGAATATGATTGTTATTATTTATAGTATTCTTCTTCTTCTTATTATTATTATTAATAATAATAATAATAATAATAATAATAGTAATTGTTATTATTATTATTATTATTATTATTATTATTATTATTATTATTATCATAGCAAAGATTTATTTAATCACAAAGAATATTTAATCATAGGATCTATTACCTTGAAGATTAACTCTGTGTATTAGTTTAGGAAATTGTGAATAAAGTTTGTTCACCTCATGATGCCCCTAATTATGCTTGAGAACTAGAAGTCACTTATATGGATGCAATTAACTGCAAATCGAACGATCTTAAAATACACTATATGGCCAAAAGTATGCAGACACCTGACCATCACAGCCAACTTTTCTTCTTGAACATCCCATTCCTGATTTAGTCTCCCCTTTTCTATTACAGTTAATTTCCCTTTACAGTTACCTATTCTATTCCTCTGGAGTGTGACTGTGGGAATTTGTGATCATTCAACCATAAGAGCATTAGTGAGGTCAGGCACTGATGTCAAACAAGGAGGCCTAGGGTTCAGTCATTGTTCCAGGTCATCCCAAAGCTGTTCAGTGGGGTTGAGGTCAGGACTCTGTAAACAATGTCTTCATGGCACTCACTTTGTGTACAGGAGCATTGTCATGCTGGAACAGGTTTGAGGCTCTTAGTTCCAGTGAAGGGAAATTATAATTATACAGCATTCATAGACACCTTGTACAATTGTGTGCTTCAAACTTTGTGGCCATAGGTTAGGGAAGATGCACATATAAATATGATGGTCATATGTGCCCAAACGTTTGGCCATATTTGCTGTGTATGAATAAGGAATTGTCGAATTTGGGTTGCATGGTGTATTATACATTGTACTAATCCTAACTCCTCAACAATGTTGGTTTATGTGAAGAGTAAGCCAAGCTTAGCTGAGTTCCATTATTGTAATTTGATAGAAACTCATAACACAGCATAATGGGAATAAAAATGATGATGAAATATAGTTTCACGCTGCTTTATAGAGAAACAATTTTATTTCAAAATTATTCAAAAAGTATTTGTTCAGTCAAGGCAATTAACTGCTTTATAATTTATCATTAACGTTAAATGTAATTTTTTTTTTTTTTTAATTTGACTGTGTGAGTCAAATTAAAACCTAAAATGTGTGACATGAATTAGATAAACATTAGTAGTTAAAAATAAGTTAGAACAAAATGTAAATAACGTGCAAGAAAAACGTACTATTGTTCTCAACAGCTGCTACTTTAAACCAGATTTCCAAAACAATACAAAAAATTAAAATATAGAAGGAAGAAAAAATAAAAGAACCGAACAAAATTTTTGCTTGCTACTTAAAGTCTTAAAGAACAAAAAATCAGTGACATTGATTTATACAAAACTCTGTAAACTCTAGAGCACATAGAGCTGAAAATGACAAAATGAAAACTAAACACCATGCCTAAATGCAGTGTGTGCTAAATCTTCCTGTAATGCAGTTCAGCCTCTGCAGTGTGTTGGTTACCATGATTTAAAGCTGATCGGTCAAAGTACATTTTAGTTAGTGTCTTCACATGTAAAGTGACACAAACTCAGGAGCTCTCGTAGGATACAAATCAACGTTTCAGACTAACAGGATTTTCATGAACGCCAAATTCTTTGTGTTAAATGCTCCTGCAAACGTTTTACGAACAAATGCATTCATATTAATATTGATGAATGAGGCCAATTGTTGGCACCCATGAAAAAAGCAAGTCTCTCTCACTGCATTAATCCTAATTTAATCCTGGCACTAACCCTATTGGATACTATGTAAATCCATAAATCAGACACTGTAACACACATTCTGAGTCTCGGTCTCTCCTTGAACCTTTTGAATCATGCTGATGATGCTGTATTTCTTTCTCTCTCCTGTCCTGCAGGACGTCTGCAGGACCATGCTGAATGGAGCTCTGAGTGAGATACCACGGTTTCTGGGTGAGCTTCCCAGAGTTGGGTTGGTGATTGACGGTCATACCCTGAGTCTGCTCCTGGATAACGATCTGCAGGCTCAGTTCTTGCGGTTATGCCAACATTGCCACTCTGTGCTGTGCTGCAGAGCCACTCCGCTGCAGAAGAGCAAAGTCGTCACGCTGCTGCGTGACAAGCTCAAGGTCATGACTCTTGCTATAGGTAACACACTAGACCTTTTTATATAGGATCCGGGGTCATGTTAAGTATCTGCTTTTACATTGCTGTATGTGCGGGTTTGATGGCATGCCACTGTTATTTTTAAAAACGAAGACATAATTTATTCCACTATTCTAGGTGATGGTGCCAATGACGTAAACATGATTCAAGCAGCAGATGTCGGTGTGGGAATTTCAGGCCAGGAAGGCATGCAGGTTTGCATTCTATCTTCTAGGCGCTTCAGTGGATATTTTAGGATAAAATGACTCATATAATTCATGAAACCATTATTCAGTGATATGGAACACTTTTATTGCCGTTGACTGGCTATGTCTGTGTGTGTCTACGTGTGTGTCTGTGTGTGCTACGTGTATTCAAAAGGCTGTCATGGCCAGTGACTTTGCAATATCTCGCTTCAAACACCTGAAGAGGCTTCTCCTGGTTCATGGTCACTCCTGCTACACACGGCTGGC
Organism: Synodontis membranacea; assembly: GCA_025674565.1. Classification (NCBI taxonomy): domain Eukaryota; kingdom Metazoa; phylum Chordata; class Actinopteri; order Siluriformes; family Mochokidae; genus Synodontis; species Synodontis membranacea. The sequence continues at coordinate 2,962,988 of JAOVYU010000013.1, read as the reverse complement.
AAACATGATCATCTATTTCTTCTACAAGAATGTGGTAAATATCACAGTGACAGCATGCTTTGTGTGAAAGTCACTGTAAATGTGAAGATGTTTTCTATTTCTAGTGCTCAGTCATAAACCAAGAAATACCTACCAAGTTTGAGACACGGCCCATGTAATGATACGTTCTTTCTTTTAAAAGGGAACTGTTTTTTTTTTTTCTTGACACACACTAAAATAGGAAATTAATTAATTTTTCATAACGTCATTAAAAAAATACAGTATTGACTCGCTTTTAATTGCTTCTACTCATTTCATCATAAAAACTTTAGAAATCAAATATTCACGGATCCAAACAGAAAAAAAACTGCATGCTGCATTACATTTTAGTGTTTACAAAATCAACCTGGAAGCAACTATATACTCTGGAACCATATTTATTTATTTCATAAAAGATATCATGAAAATAGGAGCAGCATATGCAAAAAAATATATATTTTATGATGAAAATATTCTTAAATTGCAGTAATAAGTCTGTTTGCCATGACCTTCTAGCTATTTTTAAAGATATATATTTATATTTATATATACTGTATATATGCTGTTGTAGCCAAATGGCCTCAACGTTTGATGTGCTGTGCATTCCAAGATGCTTTTCTGCTCACCACGGTAGTAAAGAGTGCTTATTTGAGTTACCTTAGCCTTCCTGTCCACTCAAGACGGTCTGGCCATTCTTCTCTGACCTCATCAACAAGGCATTTCCAACTACAGAACTGACACTCATTAGATCTCTTTTGTTCAGTTGTTTTTGCATCATTCTGTGTAAATTCTAGAGACGTCTATGTGAGAGTCCTAGGAGTCCCTGAAATAATCAAACCAGGTCAAGTGGCACTAACAACAAAGCCATAGTCAAAGTTACTGAAATCACACTTCTTTCATATTTTGTTGTTTGATGCAAACATCAACTGAAGCTTCTGACCAGGATCTGCAGTATTCTGACATGACTGGCTGATTCTATAATTGCATGATTGGTCAAGAATTAATGCAACATATATATACCACACATTTTACCCTTCTATCCAACTTTGTATTTGTTTTGCTTTTTTTAAACCATGATTGCATCTGGAATGGTGAGGATTTCAGTGTAGTAACAATGTGTAGTACTCTTACTCAATCCTTTTTGACATTCACCCCATCATTATCTCCTCAGGCTTACGTCAACCTCCTGTTCTGGTACCAGTTCTTCTGTGGCTTCTCCGGCACAGCCATGATTGATTACTGGTTCATGATTTTCTTCAACCTCTTCTTCACATCCACTCCACCCATCATGTTCGGCATCATGGACAGGGAGGTTTCGGCCCACATGCTCCTCCAACTGCCAGAGCTCTATAAACGGGGCCAGCATGCCGGGGTAAGTTCTCAACCACAGACACTTTTATTAGGAACGCACAGTCACGCTCTACTGAGGCTGCAGGATATGGATTGTGTTTCCCATTATGATTATGTACAGCTATAATAACACATCTGTCAGCACTTGACATTTCCGTATCAGAGTAATGGCACTATGTTGATAAATACTTTATTCCACTGCTGCTTTTAGCACACCCTCATAAACTTTCAATCATGATTTGAGGGAGTAGTGAGCATCACATATGTCACATAAATAGCCACTTGTAGCACAAGGGGAGAAATGTATAGGAAGCAATGTAGTTAAACTGCATTGAATTATATCAGCTCGCTAACTAGAGTAAAGTAATGAATCTGTCATGTAGTGCTGAAGCCCAAATTAAACAGAAAATCAAATCTTATAATTGTGAAATATGAAGCATTCTGGTGCTCCTCTTCTCCTTTCTAAACAGCTTTGTCTGCTATTTTCTCACTTCATAAAAGGGAAATTGCATCAGATTATAATACCTCCTGGGCAAATTCTGCTCCAGAAGTCTACAGTCGTGTTGACTCATGCTTTAAAGGGCTTATAGAACAAGCTTCAATTTAGCTGGTAAGAAGTAACCAAACAGCCCTTAAGTTGCAGGAGATTCAACAAGGGCATGTTAAAAACAGTATTAAAAGGCACTGAGACAGTTAGGTATGAAGATACCTACCGTTAATTGCCAAGCCAATGTGATTGGTGAAAGGATATAAGAATCTGCAGTTGTTTACCTGAGACTTTTATCCAAAGCAACTTACAAGTGCATCCAGGATCAAGGGCCTGACAGAGATCAGCTTGGTGGTACTGAGATTTGAACTCACACCTTTTCGACCAGTAATCCAATGCAATCCAAAGCCTTAAGCACTGAGCTGCCAAATTGTTACGGCTTAACTTCACATACAGAAAATACACACAAACTTCACATGAATAATTACATGATTTATATATGAAAGAAAATGAAATTATTGGCTATTTCAAGCATTTTTCATGTGTTTTTATTTTTCAAATGTGATGTGAACAAATTTGTTGATATGGTTCATTTATTTTATTTATTCATTTCTTTTTTTTATTTGTTTTTATGTGATTTTTTATTTCATTTATTTAGATTTGTTCACCTGCAATTTTACCCAATTTTTGTATGTGATTAACTTACACATTATTCATTTATTTTCACTTGCTAGTTTTACACATGATTTTCATGTGATTTTTACACAAGATTAATTTTTTTTAATATATTCATGTATTTTTGTTATTATTAATATTTTTTTGTAGATGATTAATATATATTTGCATGTGATTTTCTCACATCATTTTTTTTACCCAAACACTTGTCTATTTCCAGATGTGATCTTTTTTACATATAAAAAAGATCATATATATATATATATATATATATATACACACTCACATGATAATCACATGATGTTATATGTGTTTATTATAGTTCAGAAGTAGAATTTCAAGGCATGGAGAAACCTTCAAATGTTGGGGGGGTTTTGTATATTACGTTTTACTCACATTGTAAGTGTGAAGTGTGACTTACAGTTAAATTCACATTGAGCCAACATTTTTCCTCCTTTTTTCAAAATTAATCACTTTACTATTTAGAATTTTAAATGAAGTACTTGTTTGTGCATAAAGGCAAACGTGATGTGCTATGAGACCAATTTAGTTTTTTTTTGTTTTATTATTTTATTTTTAGGGATATTGCCGTACAACCTTTTGGATAGCTATTCTAGATGCCTTTTATCAGAGTCTCGTTTGCTTCTTTGTCCCATACTGGGTAAGTCAATTTGTTTTTTGTTTTTTTTTTGTTGTTTAATTCCTGTTTTGTTGTTTTTTTGTTTAATTCCTGTTCATCCTTTATCTGGGAATTTCTTGACTCTCTTGTACTTCTTGTAGACATACAAAGGCTCTGATATTGGCATCTTCTCTTTGGGAACCCCCATGAACACTGTATCTTTGTTCACCATCATCCTTCATCTAGCAATTGAGATCAAGAGCTGGGTGAGTCATTCTCAATTGAGTGTCAACAGAGATCAAGCTCAACAGAAGGGATTTTGGCGATACTATACCTTGTCCAATTTGCAAAACATTTGATAATTAGCTGATGAACAGTAAAAACCAGAGAAATCTGTACAGTAGAATTTGGGACTGTTGCTTTGTCATTACTGATAGCCAAGCTGATGTCCTAAGTGCCTACTTGCACACTTAATCATTACTGGTGCCAGTGATTTCTTCATTTGTGTTTGGCTGCTATTAGACAGTGGTGCACTGGGTGATAATGGTGGGGAGCGTCTTGATGTTCTTCATCGTGACTCTGGCTTTCAGTGCCCTCTGCATCAGCTGCAACCCCCCCTCAGACCCATACTGGATCATGCAGCAGCAAATGAACGACCCTGTTTTCTACCTGGTCTGCATTTTAACCACAGTTGTAGCACTGCTGCCAAGGTAATTTAATTCTGGTGTTGTTCACTATTTATGCTAACAATCTGTGAGAATGGAGTTTACAAGGTGCCTATTTTTTTTCCTTTTTTTTTTTAAACAAAAGTTTGGATAAAAGCCAATATTCCTGTCTGATTTATTCATTGGGTCATATCCATTTTCTGTTGGGCCACTGTTTTCCATAAGCCTCTGTTTTTTTTTTTTAAGGACTTAGCATGTAACCCTAGGAATGAACAGATAATGTGTTTTAAATGAATATATGAATATGAGATACGCAATTCATTCAGCTTGCCAGAGTGGTTCACAGGGCATCTGGTTGAGACTAGAGGATGTGCAATAAAGGAGTAGGGATACAAATAAAAAAAAATGTTATGGAGTAAGAGGTTTTTACATTCATTTGGCTTTTATATTCATTTGAAACTATTGGGACAAAGAAATAATAAATTCATGTGAATGTATGCATTATACATTTGCAAACTGTATATGTTCCTCCTTGGTAAATGCCTGATCAGGACCATGGTTGTTTACTTTAGACTACTAGTTCATTTACACCTAGTGGTCACAAATACTTTGGCTTTAACTCCAAATTCAGATCCAATTATTTTTAGTGCTAAGATACAAACACAGACCTTGCCTTAGACCACTAATAAGGACTTTCCTTTTTTACAGGTTCACACTGCATGCCCTGCGGGGAACCCTAATACCCTGTGACCACCTCAAGGCAAGGCAGATAGACCAGCTGCCTCCAGACCGTCGGGATATGTGGCTCAGAGAGTGGAGGAGCCTCAAAGCTCTGTGTAGCTCCTACCCCAGCCTGTCCTCCTCCACACGCAAACGCTCAGCCACAGCTACAGTCCAGGATGCAGCTTAGCACTTCATCACTCTCAACAATAAAGAACTTATACATTTTAATCAGACTTCTCGTTGAGACACAGAACATTTGATGTTTGATCAAATTTTGTTATTTAGAAAACTTGAACTTTTGCCCAAGGTCAAGTGTGCAAGAGCAACCTTTCAAAAACAAAAAGTAAAGAACTCATGTTTATGGAAGTAAAAACTTCCATAATAACATTGTGAATTGGCCTCAGTCAAGGAAAATATCCTGAACAGCTTGGAGCTATGCTTGTTTAGGTTTAGAATCTGTTTCTCCTAGCTTCTTCTCCACCGGTAAGCCTCCGAATTAAACGTGGAATCTGACTCCAAGCACATCTCTGAGGTTCTTTCAAGCTCTGGGAGAAGTTCAGACTATTATGCTGCACATTCCACGCTGGCCGATCAATGCACCACCCACAGTTTCTCAGCAAACACCTCAAAATGAGCTGCTTTTCTGGGTTTGGTGATTTGAAGTGGCGTTGGCTTCCTTGTGAGAAACCTACTTTCACTGTGAGAAACCTCATTTGTATTCAGAGGCGCTTCGAGCTGCTCATGAAATAATTGAGGATTGCAGATGTTACATAAGATCTTGGTATTTTCAGTTCATGAATTTGTGTTGACAGCATGCTGGGCTTGATGGTGAGAGACAGAAACACAAGTACTGTAGCACAACTTAGAAGCATCTCTGACTGTTGTTATACTATTTGATTCTTAATTATTTAACACTATATTTGACTCGATTGTGTGTGTGTAAATTTATGTGTGTGCAGGAATACAAACACCACTTAGTTGTATCTCTGACGTGTGTCTGACGTATCTCCTTCTTCAAGGAGACAGTGATGATCCCATACAAATGGCTGCACAGTGAGATAAAGCTGAGTAAATCTACCTCCTTGCACCTAAGTGCCCTCTGTAGCTGAAGCTCGCAATAAAATGGGTCTAAGAATGATTCGATTTAGAGAGCTCATTGCATTTTTATGTAACGATGTCGGAGTGTGGATGAGTGGACCATTTTTGCCATCTTGTGTTGGATTGTTGAACTGCAAACTGTATATTTACTAGCGTGACAGGAGGAAGAGAACAAGATGGATGGTGTTTCAATGTCAAGGGTACAACTTTGCATTAAATAGATCACCATGTTTGTTAACTTTATTCAGTCCATCAAACCAGTAGCATCAATAAACATGGTCATTCTCATCCTTGTTTTCTATTTCTTTAATATATATTCCTGCGAAAGTTCACATAGCAAGTGAGAAAAATGTATATGAAATGCATTAGTGAAATTAGCACAACGATTAAACATGGCTTGTAGTATCTAGCTATATAAGTGGCCAGAGAAATATTAACAAAAGTACAGAAAACTTTATGTAATTCATCTTCATCTTAATTTTCAGTATTGGCATGGTGTAACCAAATCAGAAAAAAATGATGAAGGATCCGTTTTTTATCCGACTTTCATGCAGTTCATTCAATAGTATTACTATTATCTTACATTACACTTAAAAAAAACTTGTATTAGAGATATATTTTGGATCTCTAAACACACTCATATTTATATAAATTATGAAATATTACATTGTTAATAATTATTAAATATTGTATTAAATAATAATATTAATAATAATAATAATAATAATAATAATACTTGCCATCCTTGGGTCAACGCAATAAATGAACATAAGAAATCAGAAAATGGGAGGGAAGAGGTCTACATGAAACAGTCAGCACATAGATTTTTATCTAAAATATTTCTTCTACTATAGTTATTTAAGAGCCTCCTAATAAATCCACCAAAGATGAATGAGATGCCAGTTTCATACTTCCTGGCACGTTTTTTTTTTTTCCAACATCGGGACACTTTACTGGGCAATATTTGCTTGAGTTTGAAAAATTGGTGCCGTGTCAGCATTGTCCTAGTGCAGTGTGGATTTATTTCTGTGGCGTTTACTGCTTCTGTCAGACTGCTCTCTAATCCTGTAACACAAATCTGACAACAAAATCCATTTTCATAATTTTCATGACCACTAAAACAACATAATTATATAATAGTATAATTAGTGTGAATGCAAAGACATTCATTTGTACCTCATAAAGTCTCTCAAACAATATATTCTGTCTTATTTTCTTAAAAGGACTAAACTGAGTAATTGCAAAAATAATTATGATCTGATCATATAAATACAGGTGATCTTATGATGCTTTCCAAGTAGCGTTATAATCATATATAGTCACACTTAGTAACAAATCCAGATATATACAGTACAATCCATAAAATAATGATTATTCAATTCTTTTCAATTCTGTCCTTACATAAAGCCTTAGACAGAAAGGGATTTAACAATTAGCCTAAAACAAATGGCAAACCCCAGTCAAAAGACAGCGTTAAGGGCCCAGCTCACCCATACCAGAATCGATTTCATTGCTCTTGTTTACATTAGGGGCACTGCAAGTTAAATGTGCATGATCGCTACTCTGAGTGCTCTCTTCGTGAATACTGAGCCTTTACAAGAAAACTAAATGGAAGACATCATCGCAGAAGAAGATTATGAGGAGTCAAGTATCAGTTCTTACGAGTGAAACACCTATGCAGCAGATGTGGAAGATTATCGGCTTCAGTGAGCGGTAAGATTGAAGTTTCTCTACCTTTATTACACGGCTTTGTTGAATACTCTATTCTGATTGGTCATAAAAGGGCATTCTGCAGTCAGTTATTTCTGTATAACTGACCATTGCTATGGACCATATCATAAGCAGAAACAATAAAATAATTTTTTTTTTCAATCAATATTTAGTTATTATTGATTTCTTTAGTATGTAGCTGTGAAATAAGTGGAATTTTTTGTGGATTGTATTCCAGTGGTTACAGTGGAATATCAATGGCATCGAAAATGACAACTGACTACTTATCCATACAGACAGAGAACAGAATTGTGAAACCTCCGGTTGAGAAAAAGAGAAAGTTTAAAACTTCCTGCTCTTGGTAGGCCTATAAAAACAGAACTAACACTGTCATTTGTGGTGCCAAGAATCGA
>JAOVYU010000013.1:2928786-2947217 GCA_025674565.1 Synodontis membranacea | reverse complement strand
ATATATAAATCTTTTCGTGTTTGAAACGGAAATGACGTCTGACCACAAACCATATGACTGGAAGCGGCGCTAACACAACCCGGGCCAGTCTATCATTAACTTTGACGTCCTTAGTGCTAGCATTAGCGCTAGCATTAGCGCTAGCACTAGCATTAGCATGAGCCTTAGCATTAGAGACAGCGCGCAAAGTCTGCATAAGACTTAAATGTATTAAAATATAAAAAAAAACAGATTAATTTAATTTGTATTCAAATGTATTTTTGTCTCAATTCGGTTCGCTGCAGTTAGCAGTGCTGGCTCATACAGGTAGACATCCCAAGTCTCATGGAATTTCCTCCAGAAGGACCTCCCTGAAATGAGTTTTGCAGGTTGGGATACCTGTACAGGTAGCTGGGGGTAGTTAACAAACTTATTTTGTTAAATACTGCATTTTATTTTTTTCCTCTTGCACTCAGTGAGCGAAGCCACTGGGTATTCAGCTAATATTTTTATATTAACAAAGTTGAAGGACAGTAGATTTCTGATCTTATGTGGAGAAGGAGGAGCAGTAGGAGAAATGTAGAACGAATTGAGTTGCAAAGCAGACCGGTCACAGTTGCGTCGGTCGATGTCACTGTAATGTTTAGTTATATTTTTGGGGAAGTATGTGTAGGGTGTGCGGCATAGATTCTGTGTAGAAGTATAAACTGGCCTTTAGTGTCTTTGGTTGTTGCTGAGCTGCGTTATTGGAAGGTTTAGGAGGCGCTTTACACTCATACGGTGCTGTGTCATGGTTAACGTGTCATTTTGCCGTGGGAGCAAATAGCAATACGTGCAAATCTGCAATGCTGTGGACATATTAAAGTGTGATTTGCATTTTTAACATGCCCACATGAAAATCAGCATCACTGAAACTTTTTTATTATTTATTTTGCACACTTACTTTGCCAAAAGAGTGATAAATGAGGTCCAAGTTGTGTGAAGGTTAACATCTCAGTCTTTTATTATTCCTTTCTTTAAAGCTTCCTCTTTGGCAAAAGGAACATCATTTTCACTCTATCTGTCCGCTTTCGCAATAACATGAAAGTGCTGATCGTACAATGACTGTCATGAGCTTCCCTTTCAGTGTTCGCAGGTGCTCTTTAGTTGACCCTCGAGATGAAGCCATAAAAAGAGGCCATGAGTGCAGTGAGAGACGGAGAGAAGGAAATGAGTGGCGTTTATGAACAAACCAGAATGATGGGGGGGGAAAACAACTTGATTAAAAATGGTATTATAGTTTGGCAGTACTTTTAGCATCATAAAAAGGCAGCTCATCCATGGCAGGTAGGTATTATAAGCCCAATAAAGCCAAAGATGACATTTGCAGGAGCCGTTTCTGTTCCAGGAATCGGCTAATGACTACGATACTCCATATCAGTGGTCTATATGCACACACCAAGACCACTAAAAAGGCCGTAATAGAATTTACTAGTGTTTTCCCCTCAGGGATTGCCACATAAATGAGGAAAGCCATTCATGGTTATGGGTCAGAGATGCAGACAAATTGTTGTTAATACGAGCTGCCCTTTTCCTTAATCGCTTTGTTCCCCTGGAGGCTGAAGTCAGAGAAAGGGATAATGAAATTATCTATGTGTATAAAAGAGCTTTGTCCTTTCCAAGACAGAAACAGGTTTTGATCAGTAGAGTCTCATGTCACGTTACTGTTATTGTTCCTTACTGATGAATGAGGAAAACTACTTTCTTTGTAGTTGCTTTGTTCTTGAGTTCATTTGGACGTATTGCAGCAACGACAAAAAGTTTTCAATTTGGCACTTTTATCAAATTAAATATCTACAGATGTATCATGAGAACAGAGCATGCTGTTTAACGGTCATGTTATGAGAGCAGAATTAAAGGCTGCTGACACTTTAAAATCCTAGTCTTCATTCAACCTAGACCTCACATGACTTAGAATTTCCTTTTTTCTCTTTTAATTTTTTTTTTTTTTTAAAGTTTCCCAAGCTGCGCTGTTGCTCACATGTAGCCGAGTGTGTTGGATCAGGTGACCGAGCGAATCACAAGTTCTCACTGTGTCAGAGGAGATTACTGAGTTCACCATGTGCAGACAAATGTGCCTGGAAGCGCATAGATCTGCAGATTTTAACAACAAGGCTTCATTGCTGTGTGTTTTATTTTTACGGCCTAGCGTTGGGCAATTAAACACTTATAGAGTGAACGGTTAAGAATGAACCCGGTTCATGTGCCTCTGTTGTACTACAGGTGTCCTTGGAGCACAAGAATGCCACAGTGATATTCCACCAAACACGTCACACTCCGAAATCTTTAGCAGACGCTATGGAGGACATGGGTTTTGAGTCAAGTGCGACAGATGCTACTCCAACCGTGGCTGTTCAAACAGAAACAAGGCTGTTTCCTGTCAGCAGCTGTGGCACGGAGTCTCTGTCTCAGCTCCGCCAGCTCAAGGGAGTACTGGAGGCCAAGGAGAACGGCGAAGACGACAAGCTGGCTGTAACATTCGTCCCAGCTCTCGTGAGCGTCGAGAGAATCCAGGAAATGCTGAGCACGCTAGTGCCACTGTCTAACTCCGGCAACACTTCCACAGATCAGTCAAGGTCCCATAGTTCTGGTACTGTGGAGTTGCTGAAGATGCGCATTGAGGGCATGACCTGTCTGTCCTGCACCACCACCATTGAGGGCAAGATTGGAAAGTTAAAAGGAGTTCAGAAGATTAAAGGTGAGCCTAAATACCACTAACATGTTCAAGAATAACTGTACTGAACTTTACGAAGTCGTAGTAGTTCACCACAACTGGACGAGTAGACGTTTCTCCACTTATCTGAGAGAGAGAGACGTCAGAGGCTACTGCTTTTGTGTGTGCCGAATTGAGATGTGGCAAGATGTTGGCAATATACTAAAACTAACATGAATACGCGTGAATTAAGTAAGGAACAAAACATGACGGGTATAATTGGAAAATGATCCATGATAAGGTGTGATACGGCTCAATGTGAAAAACATTTCAGATTTCGATTGCTTTTTTCAACAAATGTTTTTTTTAAACATTTGAAAAATTTAAGGCCTGGATATAAAGAGGCCACTTTTCAGACACAAAACCTAATGAAGTCTCCTGGATTTCGCATGCGGCAGATGCTCAGTAAAACGTACCAGCTCATTTTCTTTATAAAACTGCACAAATTGTCCCTGAGACTGGGACTATAAACAGGCATTTCTTCACCAGCCTCTCTTTCTCTCCTTCCTTGAAATGAATAAGATGTATTAATTAATTGAAAAAAGTAGACTTTCCTGTAGTATAAAGCTTTCTGCCACAAAGGACTGACGCCCAAGACTCCATTCCATAGATGTTAAACGTCTCTTAACAGAAAGCTTCATGATATCAGTGATTATGCACATGTTTCTTTGTTAAATAGGAACGTATTTGTAAAATCCATTTATTATTATTTGATTAGATCATGTAGATTGTATAAAAGTCCCTGTGAATGACCTGGTAATGTTGAAGAGGTAGTTTGTATATAAACCTGTGATTGAATTTAAAGCCTTCTGACCGATCAGATCCAATAATTCAGCAGTAATGGGGTGTACAAATGAATCATTTTAATGATGTTGAATTACCGTTTAATATAAGTGACTATAATTGATTAGTTGACTCCAGATTCGCAAAGTTTTAATAAGTGACTAAATGTCTTTGTTGAAATGTTATATTGAAAACAACTGCTTTCAAAACTTGAGCAATGATCAACAGTTTGCTGTAATAAATTTTTTTAATTGTTTTTTTTTTTTTTAAATTCTTAGTAAATCTTGAGTCTCAGGAAGCCTCAGTGTCATACTTGCCTTACCTGGTGACCGTGGATGAGATCGTGAAGCAGATCGGTGTGGCAGGCTTCAAGGCCTCGGTGAAGTCCAAGCCTCGGCAGATACAGCTCTCTTCACTGAATCTCTTACTAAATGCCTCACGATCCACGCGATGTTCTCCAGAGGGGAGCACCAGCGAGGAGGCTGTAGACTTCACCACCTCCATCACCACGTTAATAGACATAACAGGAATGCATTGTAACTCCTGTGTGGTGAACATCCAAGACAATATAAGCAAGCTGCCAGGAGTCAGCTCAGTGCAGGTCTCCTTGGAGAAAGGACAGGCTGTAATCCAGCACAATCCAAATTTAGCTACGAAGCTTGAGCTGCAGAGGGCCATCGAAGCACTGCCGTCAGGGAAATTTAAGACCCAGGTATCCGTGTGTGAGACCGTATCACCAGCTTCTCCCTCAGAACAATCCCTAGCTACGTCCTCTAGCTTCTTGCAGCCACTGGACTCTGTAGTTCAAATCCACATCGAGGGAATGACCTGTAACTCGTGCGTGCAGACCATCGAGGGCACCATCTCCCAGAGGAAAGGTGTGAGGTCAGCGCAGGTGTCCCTGGCTAACCATCAGGGTACATTTGAGTACGATCCGCTGATCACAACGCCAGAAGAAGTGCGAGCAGCGATCGAGGATATGGGCTTTGATGCATTTCTGCCTGGTGAGTTCTATACTAATTTTTTTTATTATTTTGGTTTCTGCATCTGTTATGAATTGTTATTGCAAAATGCTTGATGTGTAAGGACAGGTTTTGCGTACATTTTACGGTCTTGTATATTTTAGGTCCAGAAAAACGTTATCTGTACTGGATCGATGCCATGAATTCATGCCAAAATTGCTTTTATATAGCCACCTTAATCTTTATTTATTTAGATAACGGCTTAGATTTGATACACTGCCAAGGAGCAGTGAAATATAAGGTCATCTTTTTTTTTTTTTACCTAGTAAGTCTTTTGGTTATAAAATTAAATGGCACCACAATATCCTGACTGTGCATATCGTTTAATGCAGTCCCACCTTATCATTCTTTTAAGGTGGATTAGATGATAATGTTTGCTATTTTTTTGGGTCCTGTAAGTCCTTACCTAACTAAAGACAGTGCTTGTGACTTTATTTCTCATGTATGTGGCAAACAGAGACAAATTCTTTGGTGCCGTCAGAAGCGAAAAGTCCTCCATCTGTACAGAAATCTGCTTCGTCCCCCGCACTCTCCACCAAAAGGGAGAAGGAGGTGGAGATTGGTGCCGAGTCGGCAAAAAACACACACTCTAAATGCTTCATCCAGATCGGTGGGATGACGTGTGCCTCATGCGTAGCCAACATCGAGAGGAACCTCAAAAACGAGCCTGGTGAGAGCCGCCGAGTTTGAAATAAAAAGACGATTTCCCGGAAACCTTTACACAAGTGTCCACAAGATGCAGTGATGTATTCCATAAATGTACCCAATTAAAGCTATACCGTTCTAATCTGGGCGGCGAGGAATTAGAAACTAGTTTAACCAGCAAACCAAGTCGTGCAAATGATCTCCACTAGCTATTAATTCCTTTGTTCATTTAGTCACAGTAGCAGTTCGAATGTGTTTATTTAAATAAATCACACTGAAGGTGAAAGGTGATTAGTTATATTTGTGTGGACGAGAGGGACCAGGAGTATTTGAGTGGATTATGGATTATGTCGACATTCCAGGACACTCAGGAAGTTAGATTACACCTCTTACATCCTGCATAGTCGTGGTGCCTTCCTAGTGAAGGAAGATAAACCTCCTTCTTCTTAGGAGGTTGTCTGTGTGTATTTGAGCCTGTACAGGCAGTAACAAAGGCAGTGACTCCAGTGTCGAGGCCAAAGTTTAAGTACAAGCACCACAGTATGATTTTGCTGACTGGTTATTATTTTTTTGTCACGTGATTGTGACAGAAATGTAGTCACTGAAGGGCACAGGACATATAGGGAAGGGAAGAAAAAGGGAAAAAAAGAATGAATCAGACAAAAGGCAAGGTCTTAAAAAAGGGTGTTATTTTTATTTCATGTTAGGTTGTCATTTGGTGCTTAATATAAACGAATCATTTAGACCAAAGGGTTGTAGTACATGTAAAAAAAAAAATCTAGTAAGCTTCATGATTGCAATAGCATTTGTTCATTGTTGTGTCAATGTCTAAAGGAGAAATAATAGATCCCTTTACCTTTTAAATTAGAAAGTAATAAAGCACAGACCCAGCCAGTGAATAGCAATGTGTTGAAAGATCAAGAGCAGGAAGTAATTATAGGCAATGATGAGTGTAAAGCATGTAATGAACACTGGGCGTGAAATGTAAGAGCATTTTTGTTACTGGTTAATTGGACCAAAAATTTGCACACACATTTTGTTAAACCACGAGGTAATTAGTACACCAAGTTCTTTATCAGTTGGATTCATGGTTACGGTTGTGTTATTTTACTTCTATAAATGTGATAGCTACGTGGTTGCGAACATTTCATGCCCTGTTGAAAGAGTTTTTTTGCTATATGCTTCATTGTTTTGAATTCGATCCATTTTTTGGAATGTGTGCTTGCTTATCTTTTATTATTTGTTATTTTCAAATGATGCACCCTATTTGTCAAATTTTCAAATTAGTAACGCAGATTAATACATCTCTGTAAAATTAACGAATTGTGGTTTCTCTGAAGGTATCCACTCCGTGCTGGTGGCGCTGATGGCTAGTAAAGCCGAAGTGCGCTATAACCCCGGTGTCATCGACCCGCTGAGAATAGCAGAATGCATCAAAGAGCTGGGCTTCACCGCGTCTGTTATTGAGAACTACGACGGCTCCAATGGCACCCTTGAGCTTGTGGTGTGTACTCGTCGAATGGTCATGCTTATACGGCTGAACGAATCTGAATTAGATCAAACACTTCTGTGTCTTTGGACCAACAGGTCAGAGGGATGACGTGCGCCTCATGCGTTCACAAAATCGAGTCTAACCTGATGAAACAGAAAGGCGTCGTCTACGCCTCCGTGGCTTTAGCGACAAACAAAGCTCACGTCAAATATGACCCGGAGGTGACGGGCCCTCGGGACCTAATGAGATTGATTGAGGTGAGAATTGAGGTTTCAGCTCTATGAGACTGGATCAGGTAGATTTCAGATGTTTCGGAGAAAGAGAAGATAAAAAAATGTGTTATCCATCTTTTGTTTAGTCTGATTATGATTGAGTCCTGTTCTAATAGTACAATAATGAAGTAGCACATTTTTAGATTACAAACTGCCATGACAGGCTCATTCGTACATTTATGTTGAAGTTGCTTGTATTTGTTTGACAGAATTTGGGCTTTGAGGCCTCTTTGGTGAAGAAAGATCGCCCCGGTAATCATCTGGATCACAGCCGAGAGATACAGCAGTAGGTGGAGCAGTCGTTTGTTTCACTGAATCACTGGAAATGTATATAATTTACATTTGCGTTTAAGATTTCAAAGGAAGTGAAGGCCAGATTTAATACTCAGACCTCAACCTCACTGAACACCTTCGGGATGAACTGCACCCCAGAACTTCCTCTCATGACAGCAGTGTCTGAGCTCACTAATGCTTCTCCAGCTCAATGGACACAAATCCCTCCAGCCACACTCCAAAATCTAGTGGAAAGCCTTTCCTGAAGAGTAGAGGATATTATAAGAGCAAAGGTGGACTAACTCTGGAATGGGAAGTTCAGCAAGCACAACCTTTTGACTTTATATCGATTACTAGGTGCTATCATGCCCTGATGATGGACCATACGAAACACACATTTTCTACTCAAATAAAATTTTTTTTTTAAGAACTCAAAAATGTATCTTAAATTAAAAAATCGCTGCTGAACTTAGCATACACTATATGGACAAAAGTTCGTGGACACCTGACCGTCACGCCATTATATGGTTCTTCCTCAAACTGTTACCACAAAGTTGGAAGAACACATTTGTCTAGGATGACTTCGCATGCTGTAGCATTACACTTTCCCTTCGCTGGAACTAACAGGTCCAAATCCTCTTACAGCATGACCGTGCCTCTGTGCACAAAGCGAGCTCCATGAAGACATGATTTTCCAACGTTTTAGCGGAAGAACCCGAGTGTTCTGCACAGAGCCCTGACCTCAACCCCACTGAACACCTTTAGGATGAACTGGAACAAAGTCTGCACCCCAGACCTCCTCACCCAACATCGAGGCTGAATGAGCACAAATATCCACCGCCACGCTCCAAAATCTAGTGGAGAACCTTCCTGGAAGATTAGAGCTTATTTTAGCAGAAAAGGAGGAATATATATAATAAATATAATAAATATGGATGAGGTGGACAGGTGTCCAAAATCTTTTGTCCATATAGTGTACATGGGGTAATTCGGACTCAACTTTTCGTAGCTTTTAGTAACTTGAATTATAATTCAGGACATCAGGTTCAGGAATGCACAATGTCATCTTTGTAAAACGCTCCCACAATAAAGTCATGTCTCACTGCGTTGTGTTTGGCAAATTTTAAATAATTAAGAAAATCGCAGATAACTTTTAGAAAGTAGCCTAATAGAAGACAGGAAGTTGCTTAATTTATAACATTGTTATCGAAATTCATTGATTAATTATTAACAGCAGTGTGTCATGATTGTGTTGCTTTGTTCCAGATGGAGGAGGTCTTTCCTCATCAGCCTGGTGTTCTGCATTCCTGTCATGGGCATGATGATCTACATGATGGTGGTGGACCACCAGATTGAGGTGACGCACCATCACAACGCCACGCCGGAGGACAGACAGATGTACCACTCCAGCATGTTCCTGGAGAGACAGCTCCTCCCTGGCCTGTCCATCATGAACCTGCTCTCCTTTCTCTTCTGTCTGCCTGTGCAGGTAACACCTCCTGCCCTAATCCATATAATGTAACGCGAAGGGTGCATTAATCCTTGTTAGGGTCTTATTGTAGAAATGAGATTGGAGCAGGTGATGTGAAAGAAAGTGGCACATGCAACATGCATCCTTTATCAATAACAGCCATCTTGATCAGATCAATCGTCAGTATTGCTGATGAGATAAACGTTAGTTTAAATCTGTGGCTTGGGAGGCAGAAAATCAAGAGAAGAGGAGCTGCTTGTGTGCCTTGACTGTTAAAGTGTCAGGTCACATTGTACACTGGTGAAGGTCCCCAAAATAAAGCGTTATTTTTATTATAATCAGTATGTATGTGTTTTTCTCCATCCTTCAGTGGGAAAATTACAGGCTGAATTACCGTCTGATAATTTTGGTCCTGTCCAAGTCCCCATGCCTATGATTTTCTGTGCAGATGTTGTTTTGTGATTGGGAAGGAAGATGTTTTATGACAAATAAGTGCTTTATTAGGGGCATATACTTGGTCCGGGTGGTAAACCTCAACTTCACACCAGGTTCTCTTTTCAACTCCAGCACCTCTGTGATCGCTTGGACACAATTTTGTGGATTGAGCATGATCATATGACCACATGACACAAATGCGTACATGCGTGGAAAATACAGCCCACTAGGAATGTACTCCTCTTGTGGTAATTATACTGCAGTCCGGATGCAGTAGTTTTATCACTGAAGAGACGTGTAAACATGATTACAGATCTCCCCCTAACAAATGAATCCAAACTGAATAAAGCTTTTCTAACACTGGAATATTTAGTATTATTTAGTTTGCTCATTAATGACTTATTTTTCACCATCACTTTGTCCTACATGTTGCTTTTGCTGCTTGGGAGCTATAAAGCACTTGGTGTCTCTTGACACTTTTCTGAAAAGTAGAAATATTGATCTTTTAGAGGTATTCTGCTCTGAATATTACTAGACTTGCAGCAATTATTAAAAAATGTTGCATTCCAAACACCTTGATGCTGATTCCAAAAACATTGCACATAAAACTGGTGGACTGGTGGTTGAGGAAAACAATGGCAGGTGTGAAAGCAGCTTTACTACTTCGTAATTTTTTAGGATTCTGTAGAGAAGTTCCCCATACTGTTTAACATACTATAACAGGATAGATGCAGGGTTGTGGAAATTAATGGGTAAATTAATTTCCACAACCCTGCAGATACATTCAATGCTGTGTCTTAGATGTTAGAGCGGTATAATTACGTAAATGGATACTGTTTACTGATTCTTATTTATTTATTTATTTTTACAGTTCATAGGAGGCCGTTACTTCTACACCCAAGCGTACAAAGCGCTGAAGCACAAGTCTGCCAATATGGACGTGCTGATAGTCCTGGCCACAACTATAGCCTTCACCTACTCTGTGGTCATTCTGATGGTGGCCATGATAGAGAAGGCAAAGCTCAACCCCATCACCTTCTTTGATACTCCACCAATGCTCTTTGTGTTCATCTCACTTGGAAGGTGGCTGGAGCAAATAGCCAAGGTACAGCTCCTTAACACGGGGTTAAAACATTATTTTATTTTTATTGTTTTAAATGGGATTATCATATATCATCATCATCATTATCCTGCTTGGAACTTATTTTTGTATAACGATGGAAAAAGAAAAGTGACACTGTTAGTTGGCATGAAATTTGAACCTTAATTGTGTAAATAACCAACACTGGTGTTTTGTATGGGTACCACTTTGCGGTCATGGTTGCTCAGCAATTCTGAGAGACACTTTTATCCAAATTAGGTTACAATTGAGCTGAGCAGATGAGGGATCTATTTCCTGCTCAGTGGTCCCTTGCCAGGATATAATCAGATCATTATATCTTCAGGGGGTTTGTTGTGTCTTGAATGCAGATTTAATCAGTCAAATAGAGAACACACTGAACACAGAAGAGATGTATGTATAGTTTTTTATTATGCACAAATTAGATTTTTTAAGGAATTTGTGAAAGCTAAATTGAATAGCAAATGTGATATTTTCTGGGGGAATAATTATTGTTTCTGTCTGTTGGATTTGCTTCGTCACAGAGTAAAACATCAGAGGCTCTGTCCAAGCTGATGTCCTTACAGGCGACCGAGGCCACGGTTGTCACTCTAAATGAGGACACGATGACTATTTTGAGGTATCTAAGGTTCTTCTTTGTAACTACAATTCTGATTTAGACATACACTGCCCGTCCAAAAAAAAAAAAAAAAAAAAAAAGTCGCACAAACTAATATTTCGTTGGACCGCCTTTAGCTTTGATTACTGCATTCATTCGCTGTGGCATCGTTTCGATAAGCTTCTGCAATTTCACAGCATTTATTTCCGTCCGGAGTTGTATTAATGTTTTGCCAAAGAGATGTTTGGACAAATACTTCTTCAGCACATCCCAAAGATTCTCATTGGGGTTACGTTGTAGACTTTGTGGTGGCCAATCCATGTGTGAAAATGATGTAGCGTGCTCCCTGAACCACTCTTTCACAATTTGAAAGAAGAAATTCACTGATGGAATAACCTGGTCATTCAGTATATTCGGGTGGTCAGCTGACCTCATTCTTTAGGCACATAATATTGCTGTATCTAGACCTGACCAACTGCAGCAACCCCAGATCATAGCACTGCCCCAAAGACTTGTACGTTAGTCACTAGCATTGATGTGTGCATCACTTCATACGCTTCTCTTCTTACCCTGATGAGCCCATCACTCTGGAACAAGGTAAATCTGGACTCATCAGACCATATAACCTTCTTCCATCGCTCCAGATTCTAATCTTTATGCTCCCTAGCAAATTGAAGCCTTTTTTTGAGACTAGCGTCACTGATCAGTGGTTTTCTTAAGGCTACACAGCTGTTTAGTCCCAATCCCTTGAGTTCCCTTCGCATCGTACATGTGGAAAAGCTCTTACTTTCACTATTGAACATTGAGCCGTGAGCTCTGCTGTTGTTTTTTTTTACGATTTGATTTCACCAAACGTTTAAGCGATCGCCGATCACGGTCATTCAGGGTTCTTTTCCGACCACATTTCTTCTCGAAGATGATGGTTCCTCACTATCCTTCCAGTTTTTAATAATGCATTGAACAGTTCTTAACCCAATTTTAGTAGTTTCAGCAATCTCCTTAGATGCATGCCAATAATTTGACCCTTCTGAAACAGATTAACATCTTTTCCACGACCACAGGATGTGTCTTCCGACATGGTTGTTTAAGTAATGAGAAGCTACTCAATGCGTCAGTTAGGGTTAAATAACTTGTTGCTAGCTGAAGCATAATCATGCATGCAGTAATTATCCAATAGGAGGCTCTTACCTGTTTGCTTTGTTAAATCCAGGAGGTGACTTTATTTGGACAGGTAGTGTATAACCCACTAGCATTTTAATTTTAAATTGCTTTCTGTGTTTATTCACGTTCCTGAGATCAGACAAAGACCTGACGATTAACGGGGCTGGCTCACTCATCCCAGACTCTAATATGCTGTTTTTGTTTTGAGCATGAGACGGCTACTTTTAGTGCAGAAAAACCTGCTCAAATTCATTCTGTGTGATCCGCTCGAAACCCGTCTTGAACTTTTTCTTCATTCACGGGTCATACGTCGAAACTTTGAACACAATATGAATTACCTTATCTGTTCTTCGTGACCGCCTGAGAGGATCGGGTCCATTACATCTGGAACAACCAATGTGAAATTGGAATGGATAGGTTCGAAAGGATTTAAAATCTAAGTACTTTGCCAAAAATATTTTCAATTTCACATTGCAATTTAAGATCTATAGCTTAGGATGCTGGCATCGAAAATGGAGACTCTCTGCTTGGCGTTGTGGATTCTGTGAAGGGTGAGCTGGCCCCTTTAAAATATTTCCTCAATTTGAGGTACTGTTGTTGTCTTAAGGTTTGAGTACCAGATCTTGCGCCTCCTCTCCTTTTGCGTTCTTCATTTTGTGAACATTGGTGCCCCTTACTCTGCAACCCCTACACAAGATCTGCACACTTGAAACCCTCCATCATTTGTAACCAGGCAACAGATTGATCTTCCTTCCTTTATTTTTCTCTCTCGCGCTCTCAGTGAAGAGCAGGTGGACGTGGAGCTGGTTCAGAGGGGCGATATAGTGAAAGTGGTGCCGGGAGGAAAGTTCCCAGTAGATGGGCGAGTAATTGAAGGGCACTCGATGGCAGACGAGTCGCTCATCACAGGTTAGGCACAATCTTCATATTGACATGCAGTATGAAGAAACCACTCACTTGTGTTTTTTTTTTGTGTGTGTGTGTGTACTGATCCTGGAAGACATAGGGATTGTTGTTAATCTGTGCTGTGCTGCAGGTGAAGCCATGCCTGTGACAAAGAAGCCAGGAAGCACAGTAATCGCAGGTTCCATCAACCAGAACGGCTGTCTGCTGATCCGAGCCACGCACGTGGGCACAGACACCACACTCTCCCAGATTGTCAAACTGGTGGAGGAGGCACAGACCTCAAAGGTGCACTTATTAGAGATCAGCCTTCTTTCTTTTTTTTTTTTTTTTTTTTTGTATATATATAAAATAAATATATATATTTTTATTTTTATAAATAATCATTTAAAATTATTTATAAAATAATTTGTGCTGTTTTGTACTAAAGCATGTTATGGTGCAAATTACTGTTTATATATATATTTCTATTTTAGTTATCTATTTATTTATTTATTTATTTATTTTCTGTTTACTGCGTTCACTGTGTTTATGATCGATATTTGTAGAGTATTTATTTGTATTCAACAGAGTATGAGTGATCTGCTTCATCATTTTATGTCACTTTGATTCAGAACCACATTATGAGTTTTATGTAATGATGTAAAGTCATGGCTTTCTGGTAAATATTTGATACTATATACTATAATATCTGCTACTATATTTTGTATTAGATGAAGCATTTTCATGTCAGTAAAGGTGTTTTCAAACCTTGTTTTTGATTTAAAACTTTGGAGTAAATTTCTCATGAGGTTTTGAAGTTAATTAGAGCATTTACTGTATAAGGCAACATCTGGAGCTAAACACAGCTGTCTCTCTAAGGCAGCCAATATATCATACGCTATATCAGTGTTTAGAAATAAATATTTCTTTGATTTGCCCAGTGACATTGGGACTGAATTTCATTTGATCAGAAACTGGTTAACGCTCCAAAACAGGACATAAAAGTTTTTGATGTGGATGCATTTTACACAGATTAGTCACTTGGATATAAATACTCAGATTGTGCCACATAAGTGTAACTAATTCTGGTTTCTGCATGGCTAAAGGACGTTTTGATTTCTGACCTACTTCACTCTTTTTACCGCCAGGCTCCCATTCAGCAGTTTGCAGATAAGATCAGCGGCTACTTCGTCCCCTTTATTGTAGGCGTCTCTGTGCTCACCCTCTTTGCCTGGATTGTGGTTGGATTTGTGGACTTCTCTGTGGTGAAGAAGTACTTCCCTGTGAGTGTTACTCTGCCTCCCACTCTTGAAAAATAGAGCCTTTTTGTATGCTTTGTGTGATTGGCAGAGGTCTTTCTGTTTTATTGGTGTATTTTAGGGCTGGAGACATGCAATTGCGTAAATATGTTGTGTGGAATGTGTCGATACTTTGCACTGCATATGAAGTGTGGCTATTAAATAACGAGTGCTGCAATTCAGTTTCATTCAATATATTATATTCCCCTTAAGTTTCATTCAATATATTATATTCCCCTTCTACAACTGCACATCGCTGCATTCTGGCCTTCCACTGATCAAAACAGTGCACTACGTCTTCTTCCATTGTCTCAGAATCACGCGTTTTCTTCTTCACTTCTATAACGTACTCAAAACAAGTTCCCTTGAATGTAGACTTAATTTTAGGGAAAAGAAAAAAAGTTGCATGGTACCATGATGTGTTTCTGAGCTAAAAACTGCTTCTCTGAGAGTGCTGCGTGTGCTTGCACATTATCCTGATGAAGGGGGAAACTTCTTCTGACCCATTCTCACAAAGTGTTGGTTCACTGTTACTCATTCGGGAACCCAGCTCTCCATAATTACACCCTTACTGTCAAAGAAAACAGTTAACATGGCCTTGAAATTGGACTTGCTTTGTCGAGCTTTCTTCAGCCGATGACCCGCGTGTTTTCCAGTGCACAGACTGACGTTTTATCTTAGGATCGTACTGGCCTGGACTTCTCAGTCTTGTTATTTAATAGCCACAGCATGTATGTTCATCCCCAAATATGGCAGCATCTGCTCCTGGGCGTGCTGAGGCTTTATCCCAAAAAAAAAGCAGAGCCCTTATAGAATACATTTACATTTAAGGCATTTATCAGACGCGCTTACCAGAGCGACGTACAAGGATAGTGCTCGTATGCTTTGTAAAACTGAAATGAAAACAAAACTGAAGTTTGTGCACAGCGGTAGCGTTGCTGTAGTAGGCCATTTCACTTAACGGAGTGTGCAAAGCATCATTTTGTTAGGTCACTGTTAAAGAATTCCCACGCACGGGTTCAGGCTTTTGGAATAAAGTCTAATTTTCAGCATGCCCAGGAGTCGGAGCCACCATAAATGGAGGTGGATGAACATTTACAGAATGAAGAATCGACATGTTCCATGCAAATTGACGTATTTACACATTCAATGTAATCGGTAACATCGATGCATTGTTCCAGCCCTAGACTGCTTATTGGTAAAGATGTGGTGTTAGTAAGATATCTGATATCAGAATTGTACACTGGTGGAATTTCCCACTCTTGGTTCGTTTAGACAGGTGAGAACATGGTCACAACTGGATGTGGACCAAAACAACTGAACTTCCAAGTGAACTCTAGTGTGGTTTGATTACAGTGAGAAAGCAATTCGACCCTGAATTGCTGAGCCATGAGGTGGAAACTGGTTCACAGGACAGAGCTGCAAAAATGTCATCTATAATGGATATTTGTACCAACAAACCAAAAAGTGCTTTTTAAAAATGTTTGTTCTTTCAGTTATGCGCAGCACAAAACCAAAAAGCAAACAACCATAAGTTAAAATTTCTGCTCTGATTTGGACTTAGCAAATAGTCTGACACGTGTGAAGGTGCCCTTAGAGAATGAACAAATAACACTTACAAATACTTATGTGCTTAAATATTATAGAATTTTGCCTGCTTGACTTCATTGTGAAGCTTGTGTGTAATATAACTTTACTGAAGGATGTTTTGTTCTTCTGCAGGATTATGATAGGAGTGTGTCTGAAGCAGAGGCGATCATCCGCTTCGCCTTTCAAGCCTCCATTACTGTGCTGTGTATCGCCTGCCCTTGCTCTCTCGGCCTGGCAACCCCCACAGCAGTGATGGTAGGCACAGGAGTCGGGGCACAGAATGGCATCCTCATCAAAGGTGGAGAACCTCTCGAGACGGCACACAAGGTGAGTGAGAAACAAAAGGACCAGTTTTCTGAAGGTTTGTTATTTCATATCAGACGAAAGATCTTAAATAAATAAATAAATAAATAAATGTTTGATCTTTGTCTCAGATTCAGTCAGTGGTTTTTGATAAGACGGGCACCATCACCTACGGAACCCCCAAAGTGGTGCAGGTGAAGATGGTGGTGGAGGGGAACCGAATGGCTCGCTCCAAACTACTAGCCATCGTGGGCACAGCGGAGAACAACAGCGAGCATCCGCTAGGGGCCGCAATCACCCGCTTCTGTAAACAGGTCTGCCCCCTTTACCTAATTATTAAATGTTTCTGTTGAGTCCTGCTGTAGGCTGTGTCTGATTATGAGCAATGGACTTTGCCATGTGATCGTACCTGGGTGATCTGTTCAGGAGCTGGGCACAGAGTCACTGGGCACATGTACTGATTTCCAAGCTGTACCAGGTTGTGGGATCAGGTGTCATGTTAGCAATATGGAGAACCTGCTGAAGAGAGAGGACAGTGACGGTGAAGAGAACGAGCGCAACGCCATCCTCGTACAGATCAGCGACCCAAGAGCCAGCTCCAACTCTCATCCGCTCATCATGGACCCAGAGCCACTGAGTGAGTCCTCTAGCCTGGTACACATTCTGGGTTTAAAAAAAAAAAAATAAACTGTTGCAACATCAGTTCTCTATTACCGCTTAGCTGTTAGTGATTAGTTCATGGCTACAAATAAGACATGCTCGTAATTTAAAGTAGTTATATTTGTTTTGCATTAGAAGAACTTTTGAGAAGTGACATGGACACTGAACAGATGAGATGTTTTGAACTTGAATATCTGTTGTAATGATGCCAGACAGGGAAATGAAATGGAAAAAATCTATGAAAACTCTCCCCTTCCTCAATGAGCTGACTTCAAGTAAATCATTTAAAAGGAAAATTTGTTGCTGAACTATGGATAGTTTTTTTTTTTTCCCCTCATCATATGTTGATAACTTCTGCTGGAGTGTTTTTCAAGTGCTTGGTTATATCCAGTGAATATCTTGCTGAGCCCACATCAAGATGCTTTATTGTAGTTTTGTGTGTGATTTTAACATTTTTTTACATGAATAAGATTCCAGTCAAATATGAATCGGTGATGAGACATCCATTTCTGGGTTCCTTGTTTAAAGATGTGTAACCATCTTGTTTTAGAAACTAATTTACAATCACAAGCCACAAATATATAAAAAAAAAAAAACATGTAAAAAAGATCTTGAAACAGACTAATCTGAAGAGAATTAAGATACAATATTTTTATTTAGCAATAACAATTAGTCACCATACCTGCTATTCATTTTATTTGCAAAAAACTCTTCAGTTGTGAAATCCAGTTGTGTTTCTGTTCTGGTGTTTCAGCTTTAGTGCAGTCAACCTCGTACACGGTCCTGATCGGGAACAGGGAATGGATGAGACGCAGCGCCCTCCATATACGGCCTGACGTGGACGACGCAATGATCGAACATGAGAGGAGGGGGCGGACTGCTGTACTGGTGGCGGTGGATGGTTAGCAAAAGCACCAGCCAGCATCGTTTAGCATGGCTCACATTTTATTTATATTCATTTAGGCTGTGGCAGTGATTAATCGGGACTCCATTTTCATTTTTTGAGATTAAAGTTTGCTGTGTTTGTTTTATGGAAGATCTCTTGTCCTCACTCTGTTATGCTGTGGTTTTCTCCTCTCAAATGCCTCCTGTGTGTGTTTACCTGTGCTCAGGTGTGCTGTGTGCCATGGTCGCCATAGCAGACACAGTGAAGCCAGAAGCTGAGCTGGCTGTACACACTCTCACCTCTATGGGCCTGGAAGTGGTGCTGATGACTGGCGACAACAGCAAGACAGCACGAGCCATTGCAGCACAGGTATAATATACTCCTCTCTGTTCAACATGAATTCAAGCCACCCTGTAACTCAGATTTCAGTCTTGTACTCGGCCCATTTTCCGTGTGCCTGCTTTGATAAGTAAAAGTGTGAAACTCGACGCAGCTGTCCTCTTTATTCCTAAATGAAGCCTTTGTGTGAGCCCTTGTCTGAAGCTTCTGACACAGCAGTACAAATGGGTTGTTGTTCAGCGTGTATTTAAAAATATATATTTAAATAGCACAGAATTCAGCAATGAACAAAAATAAAACCATAAGCACCTGCTTGTAATCACCATGACTTGACTGTGTTGTTCTGCAGTCACTGAAACATAAAGGTGGACGGCTGGATAGACATGATGAATAAAATGGGCAGATGAATAAAATAGGTGGATGGACAGACAGGATGGATGTATAAAGTATAAAAATTGGTGGATATA
>JAOVYU010000013.1:2881666-2894557 GCA_025674565.1 Synodontis membranacea | reverse complement strand
TTGTAATATTTTTATTTTAAGTAGACAGATTTAATTTCATAATTTCTGAAGTCACCATTACTCTACATCATTTCATTACATGTGCCTAAGACTTTTGCACAGTACTGTACTTAACTGCCTTAACTGCCTTAAGTAGACTATCTGTAAGCATCACAGTTCCTCTAATCTGACTTTTCATATACCCACTACTCCAATGTAGCCTCGGGGATCCTCTACTCAAATGCTTGTGTAATTGAATTAATAATGAGCTCTAAGCGGAAAAGGCATACTATAAACAACGAGTGGTTTTACAAGTTATCATTTTTGTAATTGAAACAAACAGCGTTAAACAGGTTAAGTCTGCATTCCGTGGTTTGTGGTATAAGTATTATTTTATATAGACTTTTATTTATTTATTTATTTATTTTTATAGCTTTATCTTATTATTTTTCTTCTATACTTTTATAATTTTTGCTTACTTTATTCTTTCTGTTTTTTTTATGCTCATTTTATCTCTGTAAAGCTCTCTGCATGGGATAATGTGCTATATAAATAAACCTGACTCGACTGTAGCTCAATTGCCGCACGCTTGGTGAAGTTCAAATCCCTAAAGCTTGTTGCTATGGAGATGGCACCTAGTAAACATAGTGTAAGGTTACAGACTGTTGTGCAGTACTGAGACTATGCAAAGTGCATCGTGTGTGTTTTTCCTTTTCCCTGCGTGTTTAAGGAGCAAATGATATACAAGGTATACTGTATATTAGGATGTATCATATCATAATTAAATCTATTTTGAAGCTTAATTAGAAGCATTCATTTCCGAAACTGATTTCTAACTTCACTCCCTCACCATCTTTCCTAGAAACTTAAAACGCTATTTTGTGATTCTTGTTCTGGTGTCTTTACATTCTTAATGGTGTCTTTACCTGTATCCATTACATGTCTTGTGTAGCTTTACAAGCGTACCTATGGTAATGAATGACAAATGGAATAATTGCATTTAATGTTTTTTTTCTGTTAGAGAAAAAGTTTTAATTGGTTTATTGCGTGCAGTGTTTCTTAATAAAAAATTTTTTTTTTTTTTTGCTCATTTCTTTTCAATGGGGCCATTACTTTAGTTGAGATTATTTGTATTTGTTTTTATGTTACTGAGCTTTCAAGTAAAAAAAAAATATAGATATATTCAATTCAATTCAGTTAAGTAATTATAACCATAACAGCAAAATATTAACAAGCGAAAAAAATAAGATCACCAGGCTGTACTGTACATGACAGTTCTCATCTTTACAGTAGGTGCCAGTAAAAACAATCCCAATAAAATATATTTGTATAATATGCAAATGTACCAGTACAATTGTTTTTCTTTTGTTTTAAGTTAGTATAAAACTTGTATGACTAAAGGGCCTAATTAAAAAATAATACACTGTGTTGGAAGTGTATTTTTAGCAGGAGGCCTGGTGAATTTCAACAACTAGTTAGGAGCTGAGAAAGGAAGAGGCAGAAAGTGAGGAGCATGCAGGAAATACAGATGCCAGTTAAGCGTGCGTCTTGCCTGGTAGCGCGTGGGCTGGTTGAGGATGCTGTTGAAGCTGTGCGACTCGCTCATGTGCATGTTGGTCTGCGTGAACAGGTTTAGCTGCAAGCAGTGAAACACACAGTCTGTCAGGAGCAGGAGGATACTGGTAGAAATGAATATCACAGTTGCAGATTAAATGAAGATGCACACAAATAGCAACGCGCTGCAAGGAGGCTGGTGAACACATTTAAACTTGTGCCATTTGTAAACAGACCTTTGCAGTACATTGTGCATTTAACGCACGAACATGGGCATGATTTAAAAATTTTCATTATAATTTGAAATGCTCAATATTACACCCAAGTATACAGTACATCAGGTTTCTAAATTATCATACTATAAATAAAAATCAGCCTTTTCTTTCAATTGTATTGAACATATTGGGCCACTAGGTGTCACCACTGAAATGTGTTTGGACCTTCATCTTCCTTCGTAAACGTCGTTCCTGGCTACACTCTCCAAACTCTTATTAATTTTCCTCTGATATATGATATGCAAATTATAGTCACATAGGCCTTTTATACATGATACATTATTTCTAAATTATTTCATTGTGCAGTCTGTAATGTCTAAAAGTGTTTATATCCTTTCAAAGATACCCTATAAAAACTGGGATTCATAATGGAGCTGGATAGTTTAGTTAGTTATATCATATGCATATTTACATAGATACATTTCACGAGATCTATATTTGACTGTTCAAACACAATGCTCTCATTTGCATGAAGTTGGGGTTTGTTGATCTTTTGCTGTACATTTCAGCACAAACGTTGCAGACGCAAACCTTGAAAGCAGCATATGAAGGTTGTGTATTTTCTGCAGAGAGGCTGGGGTCGGTTATGGGAAGGGGAAGGTTAAGGCTTGTCAGTGCTTTGCAGTTCACATTGTAAACGTCTCTCTGCTTTTCTGAAAAAAGTCTCTAAACCAGAGGTTGTGAAATGTTGGACCACAATCCAGCAAAGTATTTCAGTGGACCAGAAAAATGACTGCAAAAAACAAGCAAACAAAAAAACAACTTTTGAAACTTTTGTGGCAAATCCTTGTAACATCTCATATATAATTATTTAGTTTTATTATTTAAATTATTTAGCTGACAGCAGCTCAGTTTTTTTAAAGACTTTCATAGATTTATTTACTCTCTCAGGCTGACAGTGATCTGACAATGTGGTTTGCTTTAAAAAAAAAAAAAAAAAGGCAATAATGAAAAAAGAACATTTAAAGATGAATGTGAGCAGGTGTTTCTTCCTCCTGTGTCAACTTCAGAACAGATGTGTTTCATGGAACTAGTCAAATGTAACGTGAAGCACAACCACGAAGCAAAGCAACACCAGAGTGTCTACCTTATAACCATAACCTTATTAATTGTCACCATTCTGTCATGACCTGTCATGTTAATAGTTTCTCTAGACCTTTGTAAGCAAGACGTTTTACGTAGCTGGAGAATTAATTAAAAGTACTCAGATCCACTTCACTGTAAAATGCAGGACAAAAGATTGTTGTTGACGGCAAACACGTCAAATGTGCCAACTTTTCAATTACCCCAGCCCACGAGAAGAGATCCAGCTGTTCAGATGGAATTAGCGCTCATAGGAAATGTGTTGAATTTCACCACCCATGCATCACTGTAATGCAGTTATTCTTCTCGTCCTGTGAACGCCTCTTGGAAGATTTATGAAAAGATAGATGATATGTGCCACATAAATGAACAAGGATTGGCCCTGTTCACCACACAAGACAATTCAGCAGCACTCAATCTCAATGTGGGGTCGAGGAAAATCAAGCCATATGTCAACAAATTGTCCTTGAGGGGAAGCCCTGATAAATTTAATCTAGGTGAAAAGGTTAATTTAGATGTATTAGAGAGATACACAATCCAGTTGACAATTGCATGACTTTGATGGCTAGTAGAAAGAAAGCTGGGAGAAAGAAGGAGAGGGGAAAATGGAGACAGAGAATGTGACCTACGTGTTGGTCCAGATAAGGGACAAGAAAGGGTACATGCATTATTCAAACACACACACACACACACACACACACACACACACACACACACACACACACATTTCCATGTATACAGACACATGTACATACTCTAGACTTGGAGTTCTCCATGCCGAGCTCCACATCTTTGTTGAGGGGTCGCCGTCGGCAACGCAACAGACTAATGAGTTTGCTGATACACTGGACGAAGGATTTAGGGCTGGGCACGATGCTGAAGGGAGGCGGCAGGGTTTTGCCATTATCGAAATATGACAGCCAGAGTTTAGACCTGGCAAACTTCCACTCCACATCTGAGTCATCCTAGAAAACAGAAGCCAGTACACATTATGCCACAGCTTTTAATATAATGCCGAAATCCGAAACTCCCCAGCATACACAGAACGTTCAACTAACTTTAGCTTTTGCTTCTCCTTTGGTTAGTTTTAACAAAACCATCTGCCAATGATTAGAGAGCATTCTCTCCAGGTTAACGTTACATTAACATTAAGACAACCGAACAGGAACATTCTCCAAAGGTTCTCCAAAGGTTCCCACATTACAAATATTAGGACAACGTTCAGAGAACATTCTATAAACCAAAAAATGCAACCAAAAAATAAAGCCATATTTGCATTAAAAAAAAAAAATACTTTCCTTGGAAACCATAGGAAAACCAAACAAGCATTCCTGTAACCAAAAAATAACGTTACCAGAATGTTCTGGGAACCAAAAATTCATGTCAAATGCAGCGGGCTCATAGTAATTTGGTCTGCAAGACTTTTACAGATCCAATAGGAAACAAAAGTTTGGACACATAGAAGGATTTTCTCTTTACTTGCATTATCTTCTTATATATATATAAATATATAAATATATATATATTTAGAATTGCAAGGGTGACATTAATGAATAAATAACACATATGAAACTGTGCAATGATCAAAAAAACTGCTTTGTATAGGCTTGAGATCTCCTTCATGGAAAACCTGTCCATCACAGCAACACTTTTGTGTGGACATGAATGTCATGGCAAAATTGGGCTTTATATTATTCTTTTCTGGGGAAGAATGATTCTACAATATGCATCTTTAACGGGAAAAAAAAATTGTACACAAATTTTCATTTATTTTGGGTTTTTGAAAATCAAAATTATGAATATAGGCTCAGAAATATACATTCACCCAGTTAGATTACTAATTCAGTGGTGTTGAAAATTCCACAATGTCTTTTAACTTCCCAAGGCCAAAGCCTCGCCTTGTGTTGTAAAAGATAAAAAGAGTTGTTCAGTATACTTACTCCGGAAGTTTAGAATAAAAAAACACAAACAAAAAAAAAAAAGCCACCAGTTTTTCCTGAAGTGTTGATACCCGAAACTCCTTCCATAAATGATATATAAACATCTTATATAAATCTTCAACACATTTATAATAGAGTGTCTGCCCTACAAGTCCCTGTGAGTTATTATTATTACGGAAACAATTACGTATATGAACGAGGGCCTTCATATAAACCCGTCACTTGTGTAATAGCTGCAGTACTCTCAGAGCTACTGTTCAAGAAAATTAATCACCTTCTGACCAATCAGAGATTTCAGAATTCAACAGTGTTGAGCATAAATCATTTTAATTAGCAGGCTTTCCTTATTAGCTTGTTGCTTGGTTTTAATTACTTCTGTAACTCTTTCATAACCAGCACTCATTACACTCAACCTTCCGCATTTCTCTTCATCAGTGTCTCGCAGCTCATGTCTTTCCAAATATTATATTGATATATATTTTTTATGATCAACATATTAACCTGCATTAAATGAGCATTATTGTTATGCAATCACACAAAATGAATATCTTTTTTTCTTTCTTAAGTATACACAAATATTTCTGTCCATCTCTACATTATTGTGAATCTCAGATTATATGGACTCACCTCTATCTCCTGGTAGGAGCTGTTGATCATGGCGATGAGCATGTTCAGAAGAACCACCACCATCGTCACATTATATATCCCATACAGGACGTAGCCGATGTTCTCTATGAACTTATGGTCGTACTTCAGCACCACAGAAGAGACTTCAGACAAGCCAAAGATGGACCAGAACAATGTTTTAAAACTCTCCTCCACTCTGCAGAGAGGAAATTAATAATATTTAGGAAATAGTTCTTGGCTAAATGAATTCAATAAAACAAATGTGATGGCAATTCTTACTGCCCTTAAAGGAATAACATTCCTGTTTATACATGGTGATATATTAATACCAAGAACTCAAAGTCATTTTTTTAATGAAAGTCAAACAGACAGAGGATTGAGTAACATTTGAGTAATTTGAGTAACATCATTACAACTGCTTGGTGTCTTAGAGTTCTCTTGATGAAATTACTAGAGCTGAGGAAATTGCACACACGCACACACACACACACACACACACACACACACACAGTAGTGTATTTATCTCTTTCTAGGGTCCTCCCATTCAGGTCTACGTGCATAACAATAAAACTAAATATGGCATTTGGACATTTGGTCCCCACAATACATTATAAGCATGACACACACACACACACACACACACACACACACACACACACACACACACAGAGTGCTGCTGGAGAACGTGATTCCTTCCTTCCTGCATTCTTTAGCGAGACTGGAGTAGATGAACTACAGCATGAAATGAGTTCTATGGTCAGGCAACCGCATGCTTAGCCCTGACTTTCTCCATCTCAAATTGGTCAGACGCCGGAGCTGAAGTGTGTGAACAAACTTGGCAGAAATTATCTTATACGACTATTTAATTGCCTTGGCATGCTTCACAATTTCCTGCTCTCACCCTGTATTTAATGCAGGGATGTCAAATGTGTGGTTCATGGCTTGGGACTAGTCTGATAAATTAAGTTGAACTGTAAAAAAAAAATGTTTTTAACCTTTGCTAAACTGAACATGGTTACATTTTATGTCCATTCAATATTAAATTAAATTCTACTAAATGTATTTTTGGTTTAGGAGGCACAGTGGTGCAGTGGTTAGCATTGTTTTCTCACTGCAAAAAAGGTTCTTGGTTCAGACTTGTTGGCTGACTGAGTTCTTTTATGTTGAGTTTACATGTTCCCTGTGCCATAATTGCTCTAATCTGAGAGGTGGGACCTCCATGGATCTGACTTGTTTGTCCAGCACATCCCACAGATGCTCAATTGGATTGTGATCTGGAGAATTTCGAGACCAAGTCAACAAATCAGACTCAATTTTTGCTTTGTTTCAAGGCGCGTTATTATGCTGAGAGAGGCCACAGCCATCAGGGAATATCGTTTCCATGAAAGGGTGTACATGGTCTACATGGTACGTGTCAAAGTAACAAAGGACCCAAGGTTTCCCAGCAGAACAATGTCCAAAGCATCACACTGCCTCTGCCGGCTTGCCATTTTCCCACAGTTCATCCTGGTGTCATATGTTCCCCAGGTAAGCGATGCACATGCACCCGGCCATCCACGTGATGTAAAAGAAAACATAATTCATCAGACCAGGCCACCTTCTTCCATTGCTCTCTGGTCCAGTTCTAATACTCATGTGCCCCTTTTTGGACCAACCTCAGGGCCATAAACTGATGATCAACTTAAGATGATAAACTCGTGAGTTTTTGGGCCGACATACAGTACTTGATATTGTCTGAATGTAATGTGATCCGTTGCCTAAAATGATATAATGCCTCACCAGTATATGAGAAAGACTGATTGACTGTAACTCACGTGGTGAAGGCAGGGTTAACCTTAGCTCCCAGATAGTAAGAGTAGAGGATGAACATGCCGATCATGAACGCGAGGAAGACCATGATGAAGAGCACCATGAACTTGAAGATGTCCTTTACGGTGCGTCCCAGAGAGATCTGCAGTGGGCCGAAGCTCTCGTTAGCCGGGAGGATGTAGGCAATACGAGAAAAGCTCAGGACAACAGCAATGGCATAGAGGCCCTCTGAGATGAGCTGTGGGTCTGAGGGAAGCCATTTATCCCTCGCTGGAGCAACACAATCACAACAAATATTCAACATCACTTAGTGTAGCTGTCTACTCTTTTACTGTGATATCTACCCAACATCTTATTTGGTGTATTAGACTAATTACATATTGGTTTGGAAAAAATAGTTGTGCAAATACTATAAAAAAAATTTGCTCAGTTAGAAATATTCATTATTACCATATTTAGCGAAT
Organism: Synodontis membranacea; assembly: GCA_025674565.1. Classification (NCBI taxonomy): domain Eukaryota; kingdom Metazoa; phylum Chordata; class Actinopteri; order Siluriformes; family Mochokidae; genus Synodontis; species Synodontis membranacea. The sequence goes on along the minus strand of JAOVYU010000013.1, from coordinate 2,886,826 downwards.
AAATATTGGTAGTAAATATTATAGAGTGTCAAAATCCGGATCCTCTACGGTTTTTGAATAGAAAGAAAAGACAATCTAACTCTATTTTACAATTTATCTATAAAAACATACTTAGAAGAGCCTAAAATAAAGTGTACATGTGTCTTGTCTGGACTATTTGGCAAACGGAAATGCCAGGAATAATGTGGAAAGTTACTCAGTTTCCTTTTGTATTGATATCAATTCACTTTTTTTCACTTTTATTATGATTTCCTATTTCATATTTACTATAATTTGACAAGCACATCTTTTTTTGTCCTAATTTTAACAATAGGTTTTGGACTTTGACTGGATTCAAAACAATTAGCCTGTATAAACTACTTTTGTTAATTCATATAAATATTATATACATATTTTATTAATTGATCAAATCTTGAATCGTGTAATTACGTGAAGGTCTCGATTTATGAATACATTATCGTTTCTGTAGTAACAGAACATTCAGGGACATGTATGTATGGATGCTCTTCATTTAAATTATAAGCAAATGAATTTAAACAATAAACAGAGTTTCAAAAACGAAGGAGTCTCCAGTGTCTACACAGTCTGAAGTAAAGCAGTAGTTGATTATTTTACTACAACAGCATACTGAATCATTAATCGTTATTAAAAAGCATGCCTCCTGTCCTGCCAAATGAACTGAATAACTCAAGTTACTTGTATGCATAGAGAAAACAGGCAATTAATAAACTGCAAAATATGTAGTGTAACTATAACCATTTCAGAGCCATTTTGACGTTGGTAGCTGTCTTTAATACTGACCGTACGTGAAGTACTTGATGTCCGGTGGTAGCGTGACCAGAGAAAGGTCAGTGGCTTGGATCTTCTCATCCACATATTCCTGTGCTTTCATGGCTTGCAGGAAGGCTAAGAAGCGTGCGGTGAAAGCTGCGATGAAGATGGACAGCATGCCAAAGTCCAGTACGTTCCACAACTGCAGGATGTATTCCCTCGGCCCTTCAGTCCAGAGCTCCTTACACTCCGACCACATCATGCCTGCGGGATGGAGGAACATCTTCTGAACCATTAAATGACGTGAAATTAAACCTGAAAAAGCTGTTTTAGTCCATCGATCTCTCTTATCTCTGTCTCCTCTGTCTCTGAGTAGACTCAGTGGATAATTGATGAAGACGGTTTTGAGGTTTGTTTAAAAGATGGAGTTCTAAGTGGTTATTTATTCTGGAACTAGAAAAATGCTTTCTTAAGGTCTTTTATAAAAAAAATCAGTAACTATATCAGAAGTATGCAGGATGCATATGTGGGGTTTAATTGAACAAACAAGGGCAGGAACAAAGTCAATACCGGAGATACAAAACACAAAAAGGCACAGTAACCAGGCACAGTAACCACACTGTTGGAAAGAAAGAGCAATACAGTACTTGTTAATCATGTGTGATTGTCAACATGCAGGCTTGATCAGCGGTCTGGTGACTGTGGAAAGGGATAAACTCTCTATATTCTCTGGGAAAATTTTATTTCTGGCCAGCCTTAAACTGGTGTCCCTTGGTATACAGCATTGCTTGTTTCTCTCACCAAAACAACACACAGGTTAGTACAACAGCGAGCAATTGATTTTGTTAACTAAAATATTTTTTATATAAACTCATAAAGCAAATTTCTCAATCTGGTTCCAAAACACTCATTTCAAAGATTGCGTTGTGATGGTGGTGGCTATGAATATTAATACGTATCAGTGGTCTAGTAATGGATATTAACGAATAGATACAGTACGATGTCAGGGAAGACTGTCCAAAGCAAAGTCGGACACTTGATATCAGTTTACATCTACTTCTCTAATAGTACGTATCCACAGACAACAAGAGAATTTTTGTTATTTTTCACCAGAAGGTGACACTAAAGTAGATTAAAATGCGCATCAGACACTGAGTAAAAGTACAGCCAAAGGACGTTCTAAAATATTCTATATTTTGCATTTGGCCTAATCTACTGATGAGCCAATATTTTCAAGATAGGGCTGAAAATCACTCATTCAATGGCACTGTAGGACATGTAGTAGAAATTCATTCAAGGACCACTCAAGGACAAGCCAGCCACGACAGGGCTGGAAATGGAATTAGTGCGGGGTGTGTTCAGCGTGGGTCACCCAACACGATGACTATAATGGATGGTCATTTCTATGCAGTACACAAGCTGCCAGATGTAATGAATGCACTACTTTGTCACATTGAACAGTGAAATACACTGAGGGGAGCGAACAGGGTTTATTTCTACATGTATTTAAAATATTTACAACTAAATATATTCATTGTCCAGCAGCAGAAAGTCAGTAAGTCAAGGCCATACAGATCATGATATAATCTTAAATATTAGTGGGAGAACTGATGAAGGCCCTCTGATGAATGATGAACCATCTAGTTTCTTGACCTTCTACCAGTATCAAAATGAAATCCTTTATAAGTATAGACAGGTGACACATCCTTGCACCCTGGTAAGTCTCCTACAAGTCTTTGGAGCTGTATTAAATACACGAACAAACTTTTTTTTTTTTGCTCTTTTTTTTTTTTTTTTTTTTTTTTTTTTTAGATTTTTGTTTATTTTTGTTGTTTTTTTTTTTTTTTTTTTTAAAAAGATATTCATAGGTGAAGTTTTGTCTTGCAGAATTTTTTAACTATTGGATAAATGAGAGCAGTCCGAAGAACTTTGTACTGATTTGCAGTGACCATGTGAAAAAATAAAGAAGCCCCTCTACAGCATAAGAGAGATACTGCTTTTATCCTTCCATCTGTCATCTATGACTTCTGTTTGTATGTCTAGAGATGCCTGGGGCAGTCTTAATTCAATCATAGTAGACATATAATAATACTAAATATAACACAACAATAAACAGTATGAGATGTAATTCAGTGCAGTGATTGAGTTACCCTCCTACCTGCCACCCACACCATGATGAGGATCTCTGTCCATGAGAAGCGAGTGGTCTTCACTCTGAAGATCTGCAGCGGGTAGTCTGTGACCGTGACGTTGGGCAGAGTGCTAATGCCCTCAAACCGGTCAGATGCGTTAAAGACCAGCAGGCAGAGGAAGATGATGAAGGACGCAGCATGGGCCACAAACTTCATAAAGGGACTGCGTAGGATTTTACCCAGCTGGAAGCATTCACACAGATAAAAATCAGATATTTGCTCATGGGTGTTCCACATACACAACATTGATAAACACCATTGCCTGGAGAATGGGAAGCAAAATTGGCCATGCTTCTTGGATGGAAGGGATAGTGTTACTAGTGTTACTAGTGTTCTACACTGTCAGTCACAGACAATCATGGGCATCTTTGAGCTAATGTAGGCAGAACGTGGCAGATAGTGCTTCATGCCATGAGTGTTACACTGCACTGAGGTTGGCTGGCTTTCTGCGTATCAGAGGAAGTAGGTGTTAGCCTTCGATCTCCCCAGTTGGTACCTGTTATATTCTAGATAGGTGGGAAGTGGCAGGCAGGTAGGAACTGAGAAAGTGCAAATGCACTTTTTGCAATAATTTGTCTCTTTACTATGTTGTGGAATTAAGAAAATGTTAAGGGAAATGCCACTCGTTGTACTGTTGCTTTGTCACTTTCCACTGAAATCAAGTCACACATGGACATAGAAAATGAATGATCATGTATAACATGTAATTAATTACTAGTGAGTTCAATTTCCATTCTGGGATTCGGATTATTTTCTCACTACAGGGCAATGTGTGTGAAATATTTGTTTGTGATAATCATACATATGCTACGGATACATAATGAAACAGGATAGCAATTCATTATAGGCAGGATTACCTTTTTCATCTCTTAATATCAAACACTGCCTGGAGAATTAAAAAAAAAAAAAAAAACAATAATAACAACCAAACATTTTTCAATGAAGGACATTTTTAATTCCACCAGTGTGTGGAGATGAAATGCATTGAGCTGAAATGTTGACTTTTATTGCAAAAACAGCAACAACTCATTGAAGTTAGGGGTCATTTGCAAGCAGAGTGTCACATTAACTCATGCTGTGATCCACATGGGTCCCATGGCTGCTTAGTGGAGTAAACCCAGCTAACAATCTTTGGTTCCCAGAACATTCCATGAAGGTTTGTTTGGTTGTCCTGTTGTTTCCCATGACCTTTTTTTTTTTTTTTTTTTTTAAAGATAAATATAGGGTTATGTTCTCCTAACAGTTTCCTAACATTTGTAATGTGAGAACCTTTGGAGAACGTTACTGTTTGGTTGTATTAATGTTCCCCTAACATTAACCGGGAAAGCATGTTCTCTAAATCCATATTAGAACCAAAAGACATTCAAAAATAACATTCAAATAATGTTATATTTTGGTTCTAATATGGTTTTAGAGAGCATGCTTTCCTGGTCCAAGATCCAAGAAGCCATGAATTTTTGCCTCTCACTCTCAGAATATAAAAGAAGCAAGTTACTTTTAACAACTATAAAGTTATTGAGGAATGAAAATCTAAATTTGTAATTTGAAAATTTCTTATTTGAAATTCATATGAATAACTGAGGATGAGGGTGCTGGGATTTTTTTGCGATTTCATACAAGTTGTAAGAAAAAGTATGAATACTAACCCTGACCATTATATATTTTCATGAGTCTTTTGCACATTGTTTGAAATTATGTGTAAAATCGTGTTGTTTACAACTATATTGCTACAAAAAGAAGTCCTGGGAACATTGGGTAATCCAATCCTAAGTAGTGAACAGAACCATCAACATTTTTTTTTGTATTTGTCAAGGTTTTACTTTAAGAGGTTTATATGGCACCTTACCTTGCTGCATGGAGCGAACCAATACCCCACAGCCAGCAGGGGGAGGCCTAGAGCTACCACCAGCACCACCAGACACTTTACTGCAATGGACTGCTCTCTGAGACCTGACAGGTTCTCATACCAGATAGTCAACAGCTGCTGCTGGCAGTTAGGATGAGCCACAAACTGGAGAGGGAAGAAATGTGCAGGAGGTCTTTGATTTTTCATGTACGTGATATATATACATACAGTATTGTGCAAAAGTCTTAGGCATCCTATTTTTTTGCATGCAAATATAATAATAATAATTGTAAGCATAAAAATGTTTGTTCAGTAAAGAAAGCAACATATGTAAGAGACCACTTTTCAGAC
>JAOVYU010000013.1:2864258-2877672 GCA_025674565.1 Synodontis membranacea | reverse complement strand
TATATATATATAAAATGCCACCAGCATACAGTCTATTTAAGTGATATATATATATATACACATATATGTTACATATTAGAACAGCGCAGCAGTATACATAAATTAAACATGCTACTTTTGATTGAAAATAGTAATACTGGTGTCAGCTTATGTCAAAACGTTCATTCATTATTCATAATGGAAACGTTTTTGGAAAATAAACAACATGACTTGTTGGAATTCCTCATAAGAGCAAGTGTACGGTACATCCATGTTTGGTGTCTACAAGCCACATAAGCCTTTGAATATTAAAAAAAATCTAATAATAAAGCTCACTTTTCATTTTTCTTTTCATTTCCAAATTATTATTATTGTGATTATTTTGTATGATACTTCAAATGAAAAAGAAAGAGCATTTCCACGTTCCAGAATTGTTGTTTTTTCTCCTTCTGAGATACGTGATGTTTTTTGGACGACGATATACAGTAAAGGCAAGATTTTGTGGCTTATTTCTAAAAAGTAAAATAGAGACCTGCCCTCCAGACATACAGTATTTCCTTCAATCACATAAAACACAACTTTACATAACACACACACATACAGTAACAAGGTCACTGATTCTTTCATTACAACCCAAACGTGTTGCCATCCATGTGAATCTCGATCATGTCAGAGATGGATAAGTGGCTTGTTTTTGGTTTTTCTTTTTTTTTTTAACCACAACAGGGAATTCTTTTGGCAATCCATTCTTCCAAAAGCCCATTTTGAAATTACGCTTCATGTCTGGTTCATTGCTGTTTGCTTGATTAACCTCCTCCTTTACCTCTCATTAATAACCTCGAAGAGGGATGAGCCCCTCTGAGAGAGCGAGCGAGCAAGAGAGAGAGAGAGAGAGAGAGAGAGAGAGAGAGAGAGAGTGTGTGAGGCCAGCTTGGTGGATGGGTTGTGTGTTTGTTCCATTATGTGGACCTTTTTTTTTAGTGTGTTTGTGCATCCACAGATCTTATGAAATCATTCTCCAACCTGTATTTCAGAAGTAAACTACCAGAGAGCTTTAAAAATCATAGCCATAGAATCTTGCTGTACAAGCTGTACAATTCTTTGCACTTGATAGGAAATAAGAATAATAAACTGCTTCCTAAACTGCTCACACGTAGCATTTAGTAAAGTCACGCCATCCATCCACTTACTGACACACCTGAACTATAAACCACATAACTGCAAATACCTACAATAGGTTTTTGCTGTTATGTGGTTTATAGCATACACTGTATCACAATTATCGTGATCAGTATAGCTGATGTCTCGCTAGATGGCCTGGATTGTAATAGAGTTCCGTGATTTAGGAAAGAGCTGTTCAATATACTGAAATTGCCCAAACTTACCTCTTTAATTTCCTCTGCACTTCCTCTTTACGATTCATAGCATAGGCTAACTGACAAACGCGTGCGCTAGCGGATAACTGTGCTGTCAAAATGATATATCAAAATGCTTATAGTGGTCATGGTGATGTGTGTGAATGTTGCGTGTTTTTTCTGTAGCCTAATGATAGAAAGAGACAAGCTGGTTATGTCTAGGCATTCTTTTTTAATAGCCTAATCTCTTTGTTACTGACCTTTATTCATGAACAGAACAGTTGAAATAGACCACCCACTCGACCCATCTCTCGCTACTGCCTTGGGGATTAATGTGTTTAAGACAACCAAGGCCAAAAACCTATATTAGTCATGTGTAACAGACACACAAGCATGACCAAAGTACATGTCAATATGAACTACATAGGACGGAGGCGTACACTGTACTTCATCCTGTTATATCTCTGGACGGAGCTTTTTACAGACAGCAGCAGATGGAGGATGCAATTAGTGGAATTAGCTGTTACGGGGTGGTTATATATTAAACTGAGCATATGGTGAGGAAAGCACACATACTGCACGTGTGATGTACTGTACAGCAGAATAGGCCAAGCTGAACTACTTGCCTTCTTGACTTCATATTTGATAGCCAGTTTGACTCTGCTGAGGAGAGAGCGATGGTGCTGGCCCTCCTCCAGCTCTGCAGATACGTCTCCGTTCAGAATGGCCTCCACCTCCTCTGTGTCCCTGCACAGGTCCAGGACACCCACCACAAAGTCCTTACACTGCATGGACAATTTCCTGTAATCATTCTGAGAGAGAGAGAGAGAGAGAGAGAGAGAGAGAGAGAGAGAGAGAGAGAGAGAGAGAGATGAAATTAGTGAATTAGAGAAGGATAGAAAGAGACCAACAGACACAGAGAGAAAGACATAGCTTGTCATATTATGGATAAACTGGGAAGACTTTCAAACTCCTTTTCCCATATTTCCCAAAAACTTAAAGTTACAGCTTTATATCTGACTGTTATATAGCTCGGACCCTGGAAAATCCTTCCTCGTATGAAGGGATTTGATATACCGGCCACTGTTGTGCACAATTACCTCATCAAAGCCAGGCTTAGTCAATCCCGGACTGCCATTTATAACTGTTATACATTGAGAGACTGAGATAGCAGTATCTGCCGAGAAGAGCAAGGGAATTCTAATTAAATGTCTTATCCATCCCTGCGAATAAAAACCTTAGAAAAAATTTTCTATGCACTATCATAAAGAAGCAATATTAAAATTCCTAAGTTGTATAAAATGCAATACATTTTTAATTGTAAAGGGAAAAAAAAAGCTCTGAATTGGCATTATTTTAAATTAAAAAGGACGTCAGGCATTTTTTTCTAGCCTGTTTGAAAAGTGTTCAAGAAGAGCATACCATTAATTTTCAAGAATCTGTGGTATAGAACTGCACTTGTCAAAAACACCACTGTTTAAGACCTTAAGGTTGGTATAATTAAGCTTTTTGTCCAAAAAATGTTTGGTTAGAATTTCTGGTTAGAGGAGCTGTGTAGATTTTCTTATTTTTATATTTTGCATGAAATTGAACCAAATCCAAGCAGAACACCTTTCATACAAAGACTGAGCAAAAGACAAAACAAAATTGCCAGTCATCTACTTTTAACTTTTAGTTTTTAAAAGTCAAAATGTTTAGGCCAGGCAGATATTATTGAATTTTATTTTTATTATAGAAAATTCTTCTTATTAAAATATTTATCTTAATTCTAAATAATTCTATAAGGACCAGACAGCCTGCACAGCACTTATTCACTGTAAATCAGTTTTTTTTTTTTACTGCATTTGGTGGGTGCTAATAATTGCAATAAAACTAGGATTTCATATTCACAAAGTATGACATTTAAAGCATAATATAGCGCTCATCATAAATGAACACAGTTACAGTCACTAAACCGACCGCCAACCAGCACATCACATTGTGCCTGAATTAATTATCAAGTACATGTCCATCCACTATCCATTATCAGATATCCATCCATTTGTACAGAGTTTCTGTCTCTGTATTATAAACTACAGATATTTTCTTTGACTCGCAAAGGGGAATGCTGTCAGGAAGAGTACCCACATTTAGTAAAGCTGAGGATCAGGTGTAATTAAAATATCAAGATGCAGCATAGCCTGAATTTTTATTTTTTTATTTTTTTTTTTTAATTTGTTAGGGTTTTGTTTTTAGATGTTTGAGGGGTTTTTTTTTTTTTTAATTAATGATGATTTGTTTTTTTACCTGCTTGTGTAATGAAACAGTCCTAAACTGTATAAACTTTGCACATTCAGAAATTACATTTTCTAAATATTTTTTGTCATTAACATTACATATTTTAAGACCTAAATGTTAAAAAACACTGGACAGGTAAACCTTTTTTTTCCCCATCATTGTCTTTCAGAGTTTTCCTTCTACTTTCTAATATAAGGAATATTTAGACAGAATCAAAATTCATACATCATGCAATTTCATGAAAAAAAAAAAAAAAAAAAGAGAAAAATCTAAAGAAAAAGTTTAAATATGCATATAAATCTATGCAAATGTATGCATGAGAGTTTAATCAAATCACCGATATGCACCACGAGCCGCAGACACAGTAGCACGTCAACATTTGGTTCGATGGTAACCTCTGGTGATACACACCTTATAATACTCTGACTGGAAAAGCTTAAGACTTTATAAACATAAAATACAAAGAAAGACATACCTGAACCTGACCAGACACAGATTAATAATAATAATAATTAAGAGTAATAAATTTCACCGAATTCTTTGTAGCATTTCATTATCAAATCAGCTCAGGTAATTTAATTATGGCTTATAATAAACAGTTACTGGAGTCATTTTGGATTAAAGCATCAGCTAAGCCATAAAATAAAAAAAAAGAACTTATTCACAACAAGTGTCTCTATTATCCAATACAGCTCTGCCCAGGTCATTTCTTCTTATCGGATTCCAGATTAAACTCCCAGCATGCATTGCTGTTGATCATTTGTGCCAAGATCATGAGGAGCTCAGGTTTATTGCTCTCAGCAAGGGTCATATCACCTTTCCTGATGAACAAACACACCACAACTACATAGAAAACCCACATTTGTCGGGAAAAAAAGTATTTAAAAGAATCCAAGAAAAATGCAATGAAAATCATATGTTTGATTTAATGCTGTGTGGCTAATGTTACTTTTAAAATGTCCCAAATATAAATCACATATACGTCTTTTATTACTGATGTTACAATATTCATGGATACGGACATACAAATCATTTTCTATGCACAGAAACGATCTCGATGGTAAAAGAGTGCACAGATGGGAATGTAAATAAAAGATGAGACAGTGAATAAAATCTTTTTGTTCAGGACTCTGAAGGCAAAATGATTGGAACATTTTTTTTTTTTTTTTTTATAATGTTCTCTTATATTCATTAAGGTAACTAAGCCTAGTACATCATGTACTGAAGTGGGAATACATGTCACATTTTTAGTAAAAGGACTATTTTGAAGCCAAAGTTGTTAGGCTGGCAGATTTGAAGCAATTTGCACAGCTAAAAATATATGAAAAGATACTAAGTTTAGGGCTAAGGAAGGCTTATTTACAAAATCAAACAAAATCCCATCACATTACCTCTGTTTGTTCAAATCTATAGAGATCTGTCAAACAATCAGGTTACAAGTATATACAAATAAAAGATTAAAATCCAGGTCTAACCATTCCCGACCATCATACCTTAAACTCCTTTTCGATGTTGGCCAGTTTGGCGAGCTCATTGCTGAGCTCCAGGGCAGTGAGTACGGGGTCTTCACTGGAGAGTGAAAGGTATGCCGGGCTGGCCAGACCACGGTAGGCGTTGATTCTGGACCTGGAGTGGCTAAACGAGTCCTTCCTGTGCTTTTCTGTGCAGTCAGCGCACTTGCAGAAGTAGTCGTGCGGCCGCTCGATACGCGCACCTTTCATCAGCAGCATGTGCACCACTTCGTACTTGTGGCAGTGGGCGGCTAGGATGATAGGCGTGATGTCAGGGGAGAAGCGAGTGCCGTCTTCATCGTATGAATAAAAGTCATCATCCTGCAGCTCGCATGGGCTGCGTGTGAGCCTCTCTCCACCAGTGAATGACGGGTGGCCCAGCAGTGCCTCCACTATGCGCACGTAGCCCTTTGAGATGGCCAGCAGGAGGGCATCACCAACGCGTGCCAGGTTCTCTCGCCGCAAGAGCAGCTCAGACACTTCCAGGTGCTCGTTGCCAACGGCCAACTGCAGCCCATTCTGGCCCATATAGTCCACACAGTTCACGTTAAGGGTGGGCGACTCTTCCAGCATCTTACGCACTACCGGGATGTTGCCGTACTCAGCTGCATCAAGGAAACGCTCCTCCTCGACTGTCAGGCTGCTTCCCCGTGCGTTGAACATGAATGCTGGGCCACGAACTGCCTGCCGACGACCCTTTTCACGCTGCAGGGTCATCCTCCGTGCTGGAAAAGAGTCCACAGCTTTCCTGGAAGAGGAAATAAACAATCGGGTTTGGACCTTGTCTGTCTAAAGAATCGAACTGTACTAAGATTCAACTTCCAGACCCTCCAAATTCATGCGAGTGGAATCAGCTCTGTATGCCCCTGCCTGCTTTTGTCTAATATGCTAATCCGTTTTGACATTGTCACATCAGGTAGCCACCTCTGAGAGAGAGCAGATGATTGACATTTGGTTCGGACTATTAACTCCCAGGGGAGGTCTGGTGACAGATGAAGTGAACGCAGTGAGAGCAGGAATCTTGGGAAAGATCCCTGTGGATAGTGCAAGCTCATCCTGGTTTTAATAGCTTTTTAATAAAACACAACAGATGCTACAGGTGGATGCCTCATCACAGCTCATTCCCTGCCAATTTTTGAAAACATTTATGGACACAGTCATACAAGAAAGAACAACATAATCTATTTGAAGTATTTGACTATTTGACTTTCTCCAATTACAACATATACACTTTATTGTTTATAGGTGAACATGTATATAATTAAGGAATCTATAAATGATCCATAAGTAGTGTCTCTCTCAAGAAACCTTGAGACAAACCAGACTCATAAATGAACTCGTCCTGTTCTCAGTAAAACTGGACAGTGGGATTATAAATAATTTCATTATACACTAAGTTCAGTAACCTTTCCGTTTACAGCTTCCTGATTGCTAAGTATTTACCCCACAAATCTATGGTCAATTATAATCATTGGGTAATTATTACAGGTATGTATGTTCAGGTGTACTTACTTTGTATTTACCTGCTTGTGGTGAAACTTCCTGTGGTAATTACACACTAATATATTAGGGTGGTGCATAAGTTCATGGCCTTTCCAAGAAACTTTATTCACAATTTTCTAAAATAATACATAGAGTTAGTCTTCAAAGTAATTGCAATTAGATACTATGACTTTCTTTTATCTGTCTGTGGAGAAAGTGAATACAGACGTGTATAATATCGGTTTTGATCTGTGTCATTTTGTGTATCCTTCACTGTTTTGAAGTGCTGGTCAGAGAGTTTCTGTTGCAGTGACCTAAACAAGTGAAAATCCGATGGTGCTATACTCGGTGAGTAGGATGGATGCAGTAAATTTCCCATCTGAGACTAAAAATCTCTGTTGCTATTGTAACATGTGGCCTTACGTGTAATGAAGGAGGATGGCTGATTGTAGTTCTTTACTTAATTTAATCAATTGATCACTGTAATCTAATATGCGACGTATATATGTAATATAATCTAAGCTAATATTAAAGGTGTAATGCACCTGTAATGCAAGTGTTAAGCCGTTGAGTGATATGTCTCTCTGAAAGTGCATGTGGAACCACCTACCAACTTTCAGAATCTTTCCCATCGCCTTTAGACCCATTAGAACAGTAGAATGATCCATATTCAAACATCCTGCAGGTCTCTAGTCGATTGTGTCGCATCTTCATCCAAATGTTTCTGCAGGGCCTCGTCTTCCATTTCCTTTGGTCTACCACTTCATAGATTATTGTCTAGCTTGAATTCACCTTTTCTGAAACAGTGAACCAGTTCTTTGTGAACTCTAAACCATGCACATTTGTAAACTCTTGCTTCCATTGAATTTTTTTCCACTATTGAATAAAAATAAAAGGCAATGACGGATATGAAACTTACTGGGCTCCATGCTTGATTGATAAACCATCTAAAATGTGTGCTTTTATGGAGTTTTGATAAATAATTACATTTTCTAGAACACAAACTTATGCAACACCCATATGATATAATTTACTATTTATTTAACTAATTTTACAGTCCCTTAATGAGTTAGGGTTAGGGTTTGGAAAAGGGTAATAGTGGAGATTTATTTTAGTGCTTTAGCTGTAGTTTCTCTGTATTTACCTGCTTATTTCCTGTGCTAATTATCAGTCTGCCTAACGAAAAACCTTCTTGTGATTTCTTCACACCAGTTTCGATCAAGTTTCTAGATAGTTACATAGACATAGACATAAGCCTAGGGTTCAATTCAGATTGTAATAAAATACTGGCTGTGAAAATGTCCACCGAGCTCCTGTAGCACAGTCAAGATGAATCTTTAAATACAGTTTTTAAAACACACCTTTTGTTTCACTTTTGAGGACTACAATTTTGCTTGTGATTGAAAAACATGCACACATAGTTCAGTATATAAACCCTAAATTACTCTGAAACCGATATAAATATTTCAAAGCTATCCTCGAAGATTTCACTCAGGTTGGTGTCAAGAATATAATTTGGAATGAAATTTGTTAAATACAGACTTTTAGATGCAGCTGTGTTGCAAAAATGTCTAATATAGTATAATATCATATATCTCCACTGTATGCTCAATTGTTCATACCCCAGTTAGGTGGAGAGGATGTTTGCAAGTAATGAATGCTAGATGGAATTACACTCCGAGCCTCAAGAGTCCATCAGCTCCTCAGAGCCTCAGTGGAGAAGGGAACTGTATTTCTGAGAGCAGACCTGCACACGCTCATTCCAGTTTAAGAAGAGAGGATCATTTAACTTGGAACCAGATGTGAACATCCACAGTGCTTTGCACAGCCAATTTAGACCAGTATTAGTGCTCCTAATGTCTGCTTATCCAATGGACCGTTTAAGATATGGCCTCAATCTACTCCACAACTTGATTTGTAGAGAGATGCTGATTTCATTTGGGGAGAGAAAATCACCAGCATTTTGCAAACTGGCTTTTCTCCTTACATTTGTAAAATACAATTAGAATGATATATTGCATTATACTTTTTTATTTTATTATATCTTTTTTTATTGCATTATACCCTCTTAAACTTTTACTTGCAGTTGATTTGAACTGTTGCACCAGTCTTGTGCAAACCCAAAACTACAATTCAATTCATAGTTATTGTTTAGTTCATTCAATAATTAACTCAAAAAAATGAAATACCATGTGTTCATTCATTCATTCATTCATTCATTCATCTCCACCCATTGTGTTTAGGTTCGTACTTCATGTTTGTGAGTTTTCTTTTGTTTGCTTTTGTCTGAACTTTCCTAATACATTAAATAAATTAATAGTCAAAGCACATGAAAAAAAAGTTTTTTACTTCAATAATTATGTGATTGAAATACAATTCATTCATTCATTCGTTCATTGGATTATTTGTCTATTAACTCATTTATTCTCCGCCCAGTGAGTTTGTAAGTTTGCTTTTGTTTACTTTTGTCTTACCTTACTTAGCCAGGTGTCTTTTGTATTTCAAGTGTGTGATGCAGAACTAAAAGGCTTACTAATTTATTTGGCTGTGCAATGTCATTAATCACGACAAATAAAATGTAATGTAATTAACATAATTTGAGCAAACCTAAAAATGTACTCTACTTCTAATACACAAAACAAGACCATAATGAAACCATCAACCATAATGTTGTTCAAAGTGTTTTATCTTTTTGTGTCATTCAGATTTTTTTTATGGATTTTTCCTCTGAGACACATGAAGCCAGCCAACCACATCCTTTCAAACTGCTGCTCATTCTGCATCGCTGGGCAGCACAACTCAGAGGAAGGCGTTATCTGTCCCCCTTTTGTATGCATGAACTCTCTCTCTCTCTCTCTCTCTCTCTCTCTCTCTCTCTCTCACACACGCTCACTCTCTCTCTCTCTCTCACACACACACACACACACACACACACACACACACACACACACACACACACAATCAAACCCCTGTTGTGATAACTGAGACAAAATGGGTGTTGACAGCAGCATGTCAAAAATTGATTTGTACAAATCAGGTATTTGATGAAATCAATAATGAAAGTAATCAAAGCACCTCCCAGGCCTCAGCCAGGAGTCTTATTCCCTCTTATGCCCTCTTATCCCCTCTCTTAACTGCAAATCACAGTTTCATCTCGTCAGGACTGGGTACTGGTTAGTGCTGCATTGCCTGTCAGTCTCATTGTCTAAATGTCTCTATTGTCTTTAATGTTTTGCATGTTTGCACTTTATGTAGCATACGTGCACTTTCTGTAACTCTCTGTCTTAGTCTTTTATGTAGCACCATGGTCCTGGGGAACGTCTTTTCATATCATTATATACTGCACCACGTGTATATAGTCGAAATGACAATAAAGCTCAATTGACTTGACCTGACCTTTGTGCATATGACGAGCCATTTTTCTATTAACCTTCTTAATGAATAATTTGAAATTGTACGCTTGAACACTTATGCATGTATGAGGTGGTTTTTCAGACCATTTGATGAAACAGTATTTCAGGAAACGGAGATGGAAACGCATTTTTCGCATTTAAGTCACATGACATGGCACGAAGAGCAAATGGAAACGCTACCTTTCTGAAATACGAGCGGACTTTAAGAGCTCTTGTAAGAGCAGAAAGTATCGCAAGAGGAGAAATCCCAGCTTTTTTAATTGCATAACCACTCAGTGGAAACGAAGACCATTTGCAATGCATTTTGTCGACAATTTTAAAATATCTCTTCTGTTTTACGCAAAACTGCAATGAAAACCTGGCCACTGCTATACTGAGTAAGTCACATACCTGTAGGTAAACAAATGAACTCATACTGTAGCTAATCATGAGTCTTGGGGGAAATACTCTTTCAGCACAGCTTTAAATCATGGTAGTAGCTGTGGCAAAACAGGCAGGAAGATTAGAGCGCTTGGTTAAAAAAAAAAAAAATACACAGGCCATTATTGTGAAAAATGATTTGATTGAAACGAATCACACAGCTCATTACTCACGTCAACCTGCAATTTGGTAAAATATAATTAGTCTTACATGCTGACATGAGTAAGTTTGACTAAACTTTTCATTCTACTACTTTATACTCTACACAGGCACATACAGAAACTCAGATCATGATACAGGCTTCATTCAGGAAGATGGCAATGCATGTCAGTGAAATAAGAGTACACACATAATACAGAGAGTCAGTGAGCTGTAGGAAAATTATTAATGGGCATGTGATGTATTGACATATTACAAGACACCATGTTCCCATTTCCCAAATGTGATTTATTTATTTATTTATTTTATCATATACAGGCTTACAAAGAAACAATATTACATCACTGAGAAGATGAACTCATGATGAACAGATAAGAGCTTGAGATATAAAAGTGTTCCATAGGAGAGACCCAGCATAACACCTGATACAGAAGCAGCAAGATAACTTCCTGCTTGACTTGGTTTGTTTGCATTATTCATTATTAAATGTTCCATATTATGAATCTTGTGTCTAATGTTTTACTTGTATTTTGTTCTACTGTGGTCTTTCAATCTTGCTGTTGCATGAGTTCCATGTGTCAACTCTATTACTTTATTTTAGTACTTTATAAAGATTTCCCCAGGGTTATATATAATTATTATGATGTTGAAAAGTTGTTGAACATCCCAATGATAACTCAACACTTTTCTATTTCTATGTTATTTAATACTTTTCTATGTTAAAAGTATTAAGTTAAATGGCAAGGTCTATAAGCAAAAGATTAACAAATTCTAAAGTCTAATAAAAAACAACAACAGATGGTTGTTCATTTTTTTATTCATTTTTAGTATTAAATGGGTAATGATCAGAAAGTCTGATACCTTCTTAATAAGGTTAAAAACCAGGTTAGTAGCATGGTGCTTCAGTCTGATGTCCAGGTTATTTGTATCTCTTAGCCTGCAGCCCAGCTCTGTGTCTGTCCTCCATGACACCTGGTCCATTACTGGCTCTTGCTTGTTCTCCAGATGCCTTATTCTCCAATGGAACAAAGTAGTGCCTGCTCAGCCAAAGACGTTCAAGACCCCTGCTCCAACAATAGAGCCAGGTCCACCATTTTGCCCCAATCATGTAGATAAAGAAACCTGCTCTACCAAATGTTCAGAGACAGCTGCTCTAAAAGAGTTCCATGAACACCTTCTCCACCAAGACATCTGTAACTCCAAAGGTCAACAAGACGCCAGCTCTGCCATTACATTCCAAGCCACCCTGTTCACTGTGTTGTCCCCCACCTTGTCTACCTAAGACATCTGCTCTACCAAGATTCCAATGATACCTGCTCCACCTAGAGTTCCAAAATTCCTTCATCAAGGACAAACAAGAGGTTTGGTCCACCAAGAGTCCAAAGAGAGCTTCTCCTCCTATGTTTAACAAAATGCCTGCTCTAACAATGCCCAAATAAGTCCTTAAAAAGCCAACAAAATTCTTGCTTCTCCAAAGGCTGGTCCATAACACATTTTCCCTGAAAAAGATTCCCAATATACCTGTTCCATTATCCCCAAGCCATTTGCTTTTCCAGTGGCCCCGCTGATGCCTGCTAGGCTGATGGACTCAAAGCCGCCTGCTCTGCTTCTGGGCCCACTGATGCATGTGCCATCAAACCCTGCACAACCTCCTGCCATGTTGACAATCCCGCTGGCTGCTAGATCATTTTGGTGCCTGATCAAGTGTAGATGTGCAAACTTGTGTGGGTAAAGCAATGCACCAGGAAGTCAGAAAGCATCTATACAGTAGGCTGTCATCAACTAATATTAAACAGTTTGTCAAATATTAATAGTTGCTGATGTTTATAGAATTTTTAGAATATACATAATCTGTAGCACATCAACATATACCTTTTTCCCCAGTTTAGCCACTCTTTAGGTGATCCAGGTTATAGCCCTGATTTTTTAGTAGATTATCAAATTGTCCCTAGTCTCATCCCTAGACTACACTATGTGAAATTCAGTCCATGTGTATTCCCTTGATGTGTTTTGTGAAACATTGTTGAGAATTATTTAAGAGCCTGGATCCCTATGGCCTCCAGATGAGTTCCAGACTGTGAATAACTCAAATAAAGTATCACCAAGAAAATGTATTAACTGACACACACACACACACACACACACGCACGCACGCACGCACGCACGTACGCACAGCTGGAGGATGCTGATGTTTAGACAAATGCTTTGTGCTGAAGTAGACAATAACAGAGAATGATGGCAATGACAAAGGAGCTTCTTATTGATGCTTATTAGCTGAGTCAATATTAGGTCAACGCAAACCTAATTTACTCTCCCCTTGGGAATCTTGTTATTATGTGTTCACCTAAATGTTAATTACTGGAAAGCTTTAGAAACATAAAAGCAAACAATGCAACAATACCTTTTCCCGCTCCACAGAGCAAAGCAGATGAACAATATTATCTAAAGAACGATTCCATGTTGGAACTCTCCATCTCCATGTTCCAACTCTCATCACCATCATTACCATTATAATCAATAATCACAACAAATAGTAATTGATTTCAGTTAAAGAAAAAAAAAAGCTTAATTGAGAAGCACACCCAACCTTTAAATCTATCTTTCTAAAGGTTGTTATATAGTATGTTGGTGATAACATAGTATATGAACAATGCTCTGTTATCATAATGACCTAATGCCACAATTAATGCCATACATGCACCTAAATCTAACCTTAACCTCATTAGAGAAATTCTGTTTCTTCTCTCTCTCTCTCTCTCTCTCTCTCTCTCTCTTTT
This sequence comes from Synodontis membranacea, assembly GCA_025674565.1. NCBI lineage: Eukaryota > Metazoa > Chordata > Actinopteri > Siluriformes > Mochokidae > Synodontis > Synodontis membranacea. The sequence continues at coordinate 2,864,299 of JAOVYU010000013.1, read as the reverse complement.
TGTTTAAAAAACGTCGATCATATTTATCATATCATATTTGG